>WHYT01017048.1:58395-90008 GCA_009806455.1 Tetrax tetrax
TTTTTTTTTTTTTTTTTTTTTTTTTTTTTTTTTTTTTTTTTTTTTTTTTTTTTTTTTTTTTTTTTTTTTTTTTTTTTTTTTTTTTTTTTTTTTTTTTTTTTTTTTTACAGTTTGGTTTCATGTTCTTTTGCAGGGGTCTCTAACTGGGGAGGCTATGCCATTGCTTGCGCCCTGTATATTCTCAGCACGTGTGAAGTACATGACCGCTATCTGAGGAAAGCTGTTGGGTTTCCACAGTTATCGAAGAAGATGGTCTGGCTGTCGGCACTTCCATCAGTTGCCAAGGTAATTTCTGTAGGGCCAGGGAGTTGTGACTTGCTCGTGATGTGTAGATGGAATCAGCCACCAGCTGCTGAATCCTGCCCAGTCCAGTTCAATAGCTTACTTTCAGGTAGTCTTTTGGTGACTTTTGGGAATCCCTGGTGAATGAGCGGCCACACTGTACTTAGAATATTCCGCAAAGGATTCAAGGCAGATTGAGCATAAAAATCCTCAAAGATTAATGTATTCATGTGCTGCAACTTCAAGCACAAGGCAGTGCTACAATTTTATGGGCAGTGCAAGAAATCCTTGTATTGCGATACAAGAATTAAAATTCCCTGTTCACTTCCTTAGTATTCTTCATGATTTTATAAATCTGTTGTAGCCTCCTTTAGGTGTCTCTCTTCCAAAATCAAAAGTCCCAGTCCTAATAGAGAAGCTGCTCCATACTTCTGATCTTTCCACCTTTTCTAGTCACGTTAGAACCTTTCTATTATTAGTTTTGAATGTTTCTAAATTAAAGTTGGAGAAAGACTTGCAGATGAGTATTTTAAAATGTGTTTTGACTAATGCAGCTCTGAATAGTGTGATGTTCTGGGAATGCAAAGGATTCTGACTGAGAAAAAGTAAAATTACTGAGAGGGGTGAGAAATGACTGTCATCTGTGCTCATCCTGCTAAGCACATGGCTCTATTTTTAACCTGGCAGTGCTTAAATATATATATATATATTTATACACACACATATATATACACCCACTCAACAATCAAGTAGGGTTTGTTCCACCATATTTGTAATAACTTAGGAACTTCAAACAGTTTTATTGTCAGAGTACCTCTGTAGAGACTTGGACAAAGCCAGTAAGTTTGTGACCTCCAAGAATGCTAAGCAAAATGTAGTCCATACCATAGATATTGCCCACAGCAGTGGAGTATTTCTCCTGAGATGACAGTATGTTCTACATGAAATTCCAACAGAGCCCCTCAAGTATTTTAGAGTAGATTTGTACATTTTTTTTTAATTCTTGGTATTTTGATTTTTTTGTCTAAAGGTCATAAAACTGAAACTGATCCCAAAGTTTAGCACAGTCATATAGCCACTTAGCCTTTGGCTTAACAAAGCATATAGCACTTTTATGTGCAATCTTTTACAAAAATAGATTAATTACTTTTCCCTTTTGAATGTTTTTTCCAGTTATATCTGCTTTTTTTTTTTTTTGCACTTTATATTAACATATCCTAAAAATGACTATGACCAAAATTCAAAATTCCTGGCAATGAGATACTGTAATTAAATGTCATATCGTGTGCAGGAAATCCTTCTTGTTTTTGTTTTACTAAGCTATACAGCTGGGAATATTGATAATGATCCAATAATGGGCTATTGAAGGTGCAACACTAAAACCTATTGAGATTAAATTAATGGAAGCAGTTTTGTGGAGGAGGGAAGATTACAAAATGTCTGACAAGAGAATACAATAACTTTAATTATAAATCATGCAACAGTAACCGTGCAGAAGATTGAACACATTAGTGTTCACGAAATCCATTAGCATAAACAAAAAATTCAGACCATTTATGTTTGCATGGCTACTTTCTGCCAAGTTCAGTTTCTTTTAATGCTGTAATGATTACCCTAGGAAGCTAAAGAGCACCACCGCACATACCCACTTCGATGGTTTTATTTGTCCATTTGTAACTGGAAATAAGATGTTTGAAGAAGTGCTTAAGCACCAAACAGCTTTCTTATAACGCGTTTTATTTTTTGTCCAAAAATGGCACTAAATGAAGACTTCCCCTGAAACACAAAGGTTATTTCTCTGCAGCCTCTGGTTGCAGCAGCATCAGAATTGCCCTGCAGCAAACCCCAGCACTACGGGGCTGTGCGTTCCCACTGAACAGAATGCTGAGATTGCTCCACGTGCAGAGATTAGTCTTTACATATATTTTAGTAAGATATACTACAAAGCATTTGCTCCTTGTGGAGAACTTGATGAGCAAGAAACAATTTGATCTAAACAATCTTTACTTACCTTTCAGTTGTGAAGTTAATCATAACTATGTTGGTTAATACAATATTGATTTGATTTTTCAGATGTTCATGGTACTTTTATACTAGAGTGACTAGAGAAATATATTCATACATATCCAAACATCCTTGCATATCACAACCAGGTTAATATGTCAGGTGTTTGTTCTTTTACTGAACTCTTTATTAATGGTAAGAAATTAACTGTACAGTAGTTTTTTTGGAATGATGACATCTAAGAATATGAATTACTTTATAAATGAGCAATGTCTAAAGATGTGACATTTGGTTTAGTATTCTTTATTAGCTTTATCATTCACAAGGGAGTTTTTTCATTGAATAAAGTGCAAGTTAACCAGTTCTTTTTCTATTAATTTGATTTTTTTTTTGTTACCCCACTCTCAAAGTAATTATTTACTAAACAGAGAACTGTGAGCAAATTGCAGCACTTCACAGCTGTACCTTGTGTATGTTCCTTACAAATGGAAACAATAGCATGCAGTTTATCAGGCATAGTGACATAGTATTAAGCAAGCATGCCTTTTTTTACCATGTAAGCAGATCAGAGCATTACTAACGTGTAAATATGTAGGAGAAACAACTCAAATAAGAAATGACATTGTGCTTATCCAGTTCAGGGGTCTGTTCTGTGACACGAGAGATCTAATTCGCCACTTTTCATATAGATACTGGGTGCGAAGAAAAACCTCTCTCACGCAGAAAGATCAGGTGCTTAACTTTCCATTCATATATATGATCATTCATATAATATAAGCTGACATATATTTATAATTTCCTAAATGACAAAGTAGCACTTCTTATGCTACTGATGTAGCCAGATAATTTCCTTAAATAGCTGCATCGTTGTTGTGTTGTTACGTGATGTCAAGACTGACACCGTGTAACTATGTATATTTTTTTCTTTAATAGGAAGGTCTTCTAATTTCACCATTCATAGAACATGGTGGGTTTCAGAACTGATTTTTATTCTGTCTTTTCATCTCACATCACTAACTGGCCCATAGCTCACAACCAAGGATTTTGTTCCCTCTATGCGCTTCAGCAGCTCAACTTGGAACACACTTTGTTATCTGCTTATGTTACTGTTAAGCAAGAAAATAACTGTTATAAACATGAAACAGATTTGCAGTTGTAAACAAAGGAAAGTATTTGCTATTTCAGAGATTCAGGGTTTTCTTTTTTCCCAAATCACTTTTCTAAGCAACCAGAATTCTCATAAAATCTATAGGAAAAGAGGATAGAGAGCAAAAGGCACGCGGAGATCACAGACGATGCAGGAAGGTGATTGTGGAGCCCCGTCAGGTACTCTCTGCAAGCTTTTTTCCTGACATATCCTCTTTCCCTTCTGTTATTTTTCTTTAGAAATGCATCTGCAGCCAGCTGCTGTGCTGGGGAGATGGCAGGTACTTTTTCTGAGATACTTTGGGTGGAGGTTCCTCTGATTCTGTTTGTGCGATATAGGAACCCGAAACCAAGCAGAAAGGATTCACGCTTTTGAATTGTCACCGACGTCTTGTTTGAGGGAGCGTGGAGAACAATAATATCATTCAGCAATTAAACAGTGGTCAAGAATATAAGCCTTTTGTCAGTCCCTAATGCCAGATACTAGATATATTATTTGGGACAATTTAAAAATAGTATGAGCAGATTGCTGTCCAAAATTAATATGGAGGATGTGATCAGAGACTCCTCTAGGTTTAAAATAAAGATCTTAAATGCTCTTGTCTGATTCAGGATTTTAATTCTATTCTGTTCCTCTGGTTTTTAAGGAAGAAAAGCTTCTGAAAACACTTGTGCAGCACGGAGTCCGCAGTGGAAAAACTGCCAGCCTGGAAATGGAAGTGGACGGGCTGCCCTTCTACAACACCCATTCGCTTATGATTGAAAAGCTGCTGCAAGAAGTGCAGCAGTGATTGCTCCTAAGGATTTCTGCATCAACAGTTGCTCCCATGTTATTTCCTTATTCCCTAGGCTCTCTCACAGTATAAAAGATCAGAAAAAGATTACTTTTCGTCTCTGGTGTCTTGGCCACGTGCAACCTTTCATTCTTACCCTTACAACATCGCTGGGAAGTGAGAAGGGGATATCATCGTGATGATTTCGTCTGCCTTTCTTTTCTGTGATTTTATAGTGGATAATGGATATTAAATGATATTGTATACTAAGAGGTGATCTGGCTTTTACAAAGAAAGCTTGTCATTAAAATGAAATATTACTGCATTGCTGTTCCTGTTTTACTGACCTCGTAACTGCAACAGGAAGTAACTCTTGTAGCAACTTGGATTTAAAAATACCTTGCGGTGGGGAAAACAGCTGCAGCGGAGAGGGGAGACACCACAAAAAAACCCCGGTAAGGCGTTACAGTAGTGAACGTTGATAAATACAGCCCCCCTGCATAAATACAGCCCCCTGTAGGCTGTCTTCTGGTGGGGGTGGATAGTTTGTGGAAGTGTGAGGAGGTGAGGGGAGAGCTTTAACTGAGCTGATGCAAGTAAGGGCAGCCTTGCAGCTGTTCTGTGCAGAGGGTAGGCTGTACCCGTTGCCTCTTTCATGGTAGTAGTTTACCATTTAGATATTTTGTCCTCTTCTGGGTACTACAGAAAGGTTGTAGACATTTCAGGGTATCCTGTGGTTAAGAATAAATGAATTAAATACATAAATACTGATTAAAAATTAATGCTTAGAAATTAAAGCATTATTAGAAATTTTTAAAATTTGCATTCAGTATGAAATAAAATTACGTAAATGAACATTTAGATGAATTCAAGTTATAGAAATTCAGCTCCTGACGAGACTGAGTGAAGCAAAATGAAATTATATCTCAAACGCCTGCTACCACCAAACCAGCACATGGCAAGTGGTTGTGAATCGTGCCTGACTTTCGTCATGTAAAGCTGGGATTTTACTTTAACTCCAGATGAGTGCCAGGGCTGAAGTCGTGCTAGTTGTCAGCCCTCACAGCAGAGAGGACAGGGTATATTTGACACTGCACCTCTCAGGCACTGATGCTTTAGCTGTCATAAAATTATTACAATGGTTCAAAATGTGAGCATCAAACCATTGTGCTTTAACAGGAGGAGAATGGCAGTTCTGCTTAGCCACTGCTTTTTCCAAAGGACAGTGGACTTCCAGCAGCACCTTGTATCTACTTTTCTTTCTGGCAGGTGGGTTTTATTTTCCTTCTTGTATGTCAGACAAACACATAACTTTTTGAGAATGAGAAAAATCAGTTCATACCACAAACACCAGCATACTTTGAACATTAATCTTCTGAAGTCCTTGAGGATACACAGCCTTTAAAGACTTAAGACAGTTGAGCACGTGAGAGAAATAAACCTTGATGCCAGACTTGCTGCTAGACATGCAGACTAACCAGAGCTCCCAACACTTATTTTATAGATCAGTCTTTTTTTTAGATTTATTTTATTTAAAGCCTTCTTGAAGGATGTTGCAGTGAAACTATCTTTGAAGTTTCACAATTAGAAGAAAGCTCCTTTAGAAGTCTCCATACTATAAAGTAAAATACTTCATATGAATGCTTGAGCTTTTTGCCCAAGCCAGTAACCCTGCAGGATGGCATATGTTCACTGCTGCACAGAACCCACAAAATGAAATTAGCATAATTTTAAAATGTCTGTTTGGGAAAAAAGGCAGCTGATTTACTTCTCTGTGTGCTACGTGCTCAGTAGGTTATTGATGTATTACACTAACAGGTGTGATTTGTGCTACTCTTTCCAAACACTAACTTTTGTAAAAAAACCCTTCATTTAGTAAGCTTTTGCTCTTTTTCCTCAAAATACAAGTTTTAACAGCCACATTTCATTATATAAAATGTAGTAATTTACTTGTCTTTTTCTCCAGTGTGTGTTCTTAAAATCCCTTCTCCTGTGCAGTCCCAAGCGCTGTATTTAATACGATCGCAATGCGTAGCGTATCTCTAGCAACCACAGTGGGACCCTTGGTTGACTATGTTCTGGCTGAGACGGAAAAGAAAGCTCTGAGTGAGAGTTACCTTCCTCCCATATTGGTGACAGTTCTGCAGCATAAGCCTAACAGTTACCATAGAGAAAGAATTGATAAAATATTGACCTCGGGGAAAAAAAAAAAAAAAAAAAAAAAAAAAAAAAAAAAAAAAAAGACAAAGCTCCCCCTTTGCTTGCGGGCTAGCAGGTTACATGTTGAGGGCTGTAGCAGAATGCTGGACTCCATTACACAAGTTTCCATCTGATTTTAAGCTGCAGCAGCTGACCCAAAGCTGACCACATCAAAGTACCAACTCAAACAAGCCTTAATCCCTCAGATGGCAGCTTGATGTAACATGGCATGCTCTGCATTCCAGCTGTCTAACTTAAACAACATGGGTGACTAAAGAAGTAAAGCACAAACAGGACAACAAACAGTTCATCTGAGAACAAACCACGTGTGTGTCTTACAGCCCGCCAGGTCATGGGAGTCCAAGCGGTTGGCTCAGTGCTAACACACAAGCACGGCATTACGGCCATCGGGACCCCCTGCCTTACGACCCTGTTGATACAGACAGGAGATGAGAGGAAAGATTAGGAGAAAGTAAAGCTAAACAGCACTAATAGTCAGAACAAAAAATGCACGCATAAGGTAATTAATCCAGTGGTGAGTGGTCTAAGTATAAAGAAATGTAAAATAATTAAACAAACCAAATGTTAACCTAAGCAAACCTAATCCCCTCCTGGGATTGGGGACATGGATCCTTTCTGCAAGAGGAGGGAGGAGAGGATCTGTGGTCTCACAAATAGGAACTGTGGGCCAAAGCCATAAGATAGTTATTTCAAACACAGAGTGAATAAATATAGGAAGATAATAATAAAAACATTCTTTATTAAACACATCCCCTATTTTTTTCTAATATTGCAGTCTCAAGGTGGTTTCCAGAAAACTGTTAAAATATATTGGCTATTAGAAACTGATGACAAGCAAGGCTGAGTTACAATAACATACTTCAGATACCAGGAGTAGACTGTCTGTCTCGAGAATCTTTTGATATTTAAAAAAAAAGAACCAAAACTGATTATATTGCTAGAAGTTACCAGCTGCAGGTTGCAGAGAGAGAGGTGTTTCAGGAAAGGTTTTGAAACCAGAGAAGTGAAAGGACAAGGCAATATTCATGGTGTAACTGTTACAGACACAAGAAAGTACAATGAGCAGATCACCAAGGACAAATCATATCGGGTTCATTAATATAATAAAGGAAACAAAAGAGACCTAGAGAGTAGGCAGTGGTAGAAACAATACAATAGAGCACAACTCACACATCTTTACTTGCCGTTATCTCCACTTATTCCTGTAGTTTGTTTTCTGTCTAAACCAGGAAACATAAATCATTCGTACATCATATTTCTGACACTGTATTTATGGAACGATGACCAAACCCTAAACTATAGTATCTATGGGAGAAAACAGAGTTTAAATGAAGCCATTTATCAGTTTCCCTGACAAATGCACTGTTATTTATAATTGCCTGTGTGGTCTATGCTGCAAAACACACACAAATTGCAAAGGACACAATCCAAATCTTAGCAAGGTTTAGTAGAATTTAGATGCAACTAAATTTGTCCTTGAACACAGTGACTCAGAGAAGCACATGGGTTCAAAGCGCCTCATGTACTACCAACTTCCTATTCTTTACCAAGTCAACAGACCAAATTATTTAACCCTGTTGGAGTCAAGAGATCTCATCCCTCTGGAAGTCAACAGGAGCCTTATGATGAGGTTCAACAGTCTGAGATTCAACAGTCAATCAACAGACTGAAGGTGTCAGCAGATGCTGAGGTCCTGGTGTGTGTTCTCCCAGAACATCTCACATTATTGGATTGGATGTTTTAGAAGGTTAGTTCTGGAATGGTCTCTTGCAGCCCTCGAAACTGGCTGAAGGAAAAGTTATTTCAGAGAGATACAGGAATGTTACAGAAATGCAATTTTTTTTTTTTCTTTTTAAAAGAACATATGGGACATTTAATTTGTTCTGCCTCCAGCCTTTTCAACAAATGATGACAGCTTGTAGAGAATTATTTTCTCTAGATGCTACAGGTGCAAACAGAAAGCAGTTAAAGATGAATTCAACAGAACCACACACCATGGGTACTAGCTTATTCCAGTCAACGTAATCATCAGGACAACAGGTTTTGAGTGGTACCACAATGACAACAGAAACCTGATTGTAACTGAACTGACTTAGCGTGTGCTTTCCTCACTATTGCCAAGGGCAAAGCGTCTCCAGAAATGACCTCACTGTACTGCATTGCTAATAAGCCTTTGGGAGGTAACACTGTTGTAATACACTGATAAATCAGATGGACACGCAAACACAGCCACAGCTGTAGAGTTTAAATTAACGTCCTTTTTTGATGAATGCTATAGGCTACCCGTGTTACTTGCAGAGGAGTCCTTCATTTCAGTACCATCATGTAATATTTGTAATAAGCCAGGTTGTTGCTCATGCTGTGGCCTGTTGGGAGTTTCTGGAGTGTTCAGCGGATAGGATTCCTTCGTCGCAGTCCTCAAACACCCTAAACATGTTAAACAAGAGTCTCGCATCTTGGCAAAGTTCTGGTAAGTGCTTTCACTGGAAAAACAGTACAATACCGGATCAGCAACACAGTTGAAAGTAGTCAACAGGAGAGAAGTATGGTAAATATTAAATATTTTCTCAGCAAATGAGCAGTTCTTCTCCAACAAGCTGCGAATCACAAGTAGGATGTGGTATGGTCCAAAGCAAACTAAAAAAATGAAAACAGTGCTTGAAACCAGTCGTTTAATTTGGATTTTCTTCTTCTTTTGAGTGCCGTGACTCTTGTGGACAACTCGTAAAATCCCACAGTAAGAAAAGGCCAGCAGAAAGAAGGGGAAAAGGAAGCCGGCAGAGAAGCGGTAGTAATTGACGCTGTGCTCCCATTCTTTGATGGGGTAATGCTCGAAGCACACCACGTGGCTCTCTGCATCCATACTGATCTCTCTATGTGTAAAGACAAAACAGCATGTCATTATTTCTTTGGTCCAGATAACGATGCTCACAATCACAGCGGCCTTCATTGTGCGAAACGGTTGAAAGTGAAAAGGGTGCACTACCGCAAGATAGCGGTCAATGGAGATGCAGCAGAGGAAGCCCACGCTGATATAGATATTCTCATACAAGAGGATGCCACAAATTTTGCACAGCAGCTCATTGTAGGTCCAATTGTCATGCTGTAAAACATACTGAAGCCAAAAAGGCAAAGAAAATATGTAGAGCAGGTCTGCTACAGTCAAGTTGCAAAGGTAGATACCCAATTCATTTTTAGCCTTGATCTGTAAATACCCGTAGTACAGTGACAGGCAGTTGGCTGGCAAGCCTAATATAAATACAAATACATACACCACAGGGGATAGTATCTGGTGGATATCGTGATTAATAGTGCACTTCTCAGTTGCATTCTCTGTGAAATTCATCATCTTCTACCTCTCCCCGTGAATCACTCATCAGGGTCCCGAATGAATAGACGTAAAATTTAATTTCAGCCAGTTTCATGTATTGCTTATTTCTTCCACAAACCTTTAGGCTGAAGTGATGACTCGTTGCAGGATGTTAATAACCTGAAGGTAAAACACATGAAAAATCTTGAGAAGGGATACGATTGTCAAATATATAGTACAGTTTTCAGTAAGCTGCCTTTTCCTAGCCCTAAGTTTTCTTATAGTCTCTGATAGAAGGTAAAGCCTGTCTGGGAAATCATGATTCACATGAGTAAGTCCTAGTACTTACCAGAAAAGTACCAGAAAATTTTGTCTCCAGGAATCCTAAAGCAAATTACAAACATTTGTCGCTTTAGCTTTGCGAGTATCTAAAAGCTGAAGAAATATCATCTCTGTTTTGCAGATGAGGCACAAAAACAATAATGTGATTTGTCCACGATGCAAAAAATGTCTCTGGCAAACCAGCAGGCCACTCAAACTTCCTTAGAGGATGCAGGGTGCATGAAACAGTTCATTTTTAATTTCCATTTCTTAAATTTCCCTTTAGATACAAGAAACCATGGAATATGCAGTTCAACCCATCAGGATGAAAAAAAAGGAATTTTTAGCAATCTCTCTTATAGTTACCTGTAAACACAATCCTGAAAGCAAGCTGTCTTTTTCTGTCGGAAGGACACTGAAAATCTGGTACAACGTATCCCCATGGTCTCAGTCCTACAGGACGTGCTATTACACATTCCTTATTTGCCACTGACTCTCAAAACCACTTACTACTGTTATTGCCTGTACATTTGTGTCTTTCCCCTTCGTCTTCACTGAATATGAATATAATTGTTTTCACCTGAACAATCTTCTACAATCCAAGCACATACACACACAAACCATTCCTACACTATACTATTAGTATTCAAGATATTTATAAAAATAAATTCCAATGAGGGGTTAAGCACTCGGTTCAACTAGGATGAGCATTAAGCCTTGAGTCAGCTCACAGTGATTAAACCCCAGACTAAACGCAGTGTTACCTTCAGCGTTTTGTCACCTCACGTGATATATTCACACTGGCACAAATGCTCAGGACTGGAAGACAGCAGGGCAAACAGTGCCCAGCCTGAAGAGGACGTATGTTTTACCTGATGATGCAGAATACTGAGTCTGTATTTCTTTCAATCTCTTCCCAGAAAACGCCCAACTGTAGCATGTACTTTTGTGTACTCTTCCTAGAGTCTCAGTTAATATGGATTCACAAGGAGATAGCACTGTCCAGGGACAAAGATGTTGTTGCTTTGTCCTATTTACTAAACTAATTTGTATTTATATCATCATCTTCTGTCCTGTCTATGAACATAATTTTTTTTCCAAGGCAACCTTTATGAAAACATTACCACACTACAGTAAAGTTACTGTCAGCTGCAGCATTTGAGGATGTTACTGTCAAATAATTGTTTTTAACAATTTTTTTTTAAATAGTGGTGGGTTTACTCCTATAGAAATTGTAAAGAAAATCACTTCGTTTGGGCAAGAAAAGAATTGCCTGGTTGAAATAAGTGACCAAATCTGCAAGGGCTTTCAGTGTTTAGTTTCAACCAGTGTAACACAGTCCCACAGAAATCACAGCAACTTAAGGACACATGTAAATATTTAAGAATTAGAATGTATTTTTTCATTTCTTTGCTTTTCCTCTTTTTCTTACCAACAGACAGAACATCAATCTCAGTTTTGGTGGAAATATTCTTGGGGATCTCAGATACCTTCAGTGACGAAACAACAGGCCAATATAAGCTCATCTCTCTCAAAACTTCTGACTTCATCGTCCGATGCAACTTGTGTGAAAGATTGGTCAAGTCTAACACAGCGCAAGCTCTGCTCTCCTCCTGTCACGCAGCTCCTTTGGGGGTTAGGAGACACCCCCTCCTCTCTGGGTGGTACAATAGTGATTATAGATAAATAAAGCACAGCAGGAGAAATGCTGCTGGAGGGACCCAGTCACGGAGCGCTATGGTTCAGTTTGCAGTTCGCTCCAAGAGACTGCCATAACCTTCCCACAGAATAATGATGATAATGTTAACAGCACAGACGTGTACAGCAGAAATTAATCGCTAAAGTTATGTACTCATTTCTCCAAAGTCTGATACTTAGGGGCCATTAGCTCTCCTGTAACACCATCCAGTGCACTATGAATTTCTCAGTGGCTTCAGAACCATCATGCAGCTTTTCTGTCTACAGGAGATCTGACTCCAAACCCACAAGGACAGTGCACAGAATCTTTGCCGAGGCAGCGTTGATAACCTACCCCACCTTTTCCAGTCCAGAGCTCCAGGCCAAGGACAATTGTTTTTGAGTTTGCATTTGATACCATTTCATTTCTGTATAATAATTTGGTGACTTTTACATGTAAGAGTTTGCCTGCACAGGATGATTGGCACATCTAGTTGTAGTCTAAAATGCCTAAAAATCTGGGATCTGTCATTTAATCTACCTACTAAAAGTGTCTAGTCAGTGTCCAGCTCATGCTGATGTGGCCAAATAGTAATTCAAAAGCTGTTGACAGTTTTGAAAAGTCAGAACTGTCTTTACATATCTAACATAGTTCAACAGTGCTAAGGTTTGTTCAGTGGTACCAGTGAGTCAATATGGATCAAAGTATGACAAAAAGCAGATGTACTCACAGGTGCATTGCTTTTTGAAAACGTTTCTTTTCCTCTAAGAACTCCAAATGTTTTTCTTAAATTATGTTTATGTCATGGAGAACATTATTGTAAAAATAATTTCTGTTTAGTTCAAGAGTCTTGCCAGAATGCCGAATGTGAAGGAGACAGCACGTTTTACTGATAGGACGTTATGCTAATATAATATGTACTTATGATTACAGCAACATTTCCTGCTCCTGGAGGAAGGGCTGGAGTGGGCTGTTTCAGGGGGCAGGAAGAAAAGACCGACTGTTACGAATCCCTTTGCCTTGCACTAACAAACCCTCCCCAGTTTCAAAGATGGGGATGAAAGACAAAGGTCTGGATTCCTGCTTGTCCAATAGCTGTCTTACACTGCTCTTCTGGTCAGTGGCAGCAGCAACCCAGGAAATCTTTCCCTCATTTCAGCCTCCTCAGCACGTGAGCTCTGGGATACCTTTGTGCCCTCTGACCCCCCGGTGCCTGGCTAGTGAGAGGCTCCGTAGCCAAATGGGAAATCTGCAGGTAGTTCCCCTTTCCCCCAGCACCGAGTACACCAAAGACAGCTCTGCACCAGCCGGTAAGTTAAACTATGCTTTTCCAACAAACCTGGTAGCAAAGTCCTGCCGTGCCAGTGTTAAATAGATGGATGCGGAAGAGATCACCCTGTTATTAAGAACACAATACACAAAACCTTATGAGCTGTTTGGAAAAGTGGAAACTGAAGGAAAGGAAACTGAAGCAAAGGTGATGCAGGGTATGTGAGAAAAAAGACAAACAGCTCCCCCATTACTTTCTGGCCTCGTCAGGACAGAAGGAGGAGAAAAATAAAAAAAAAAAAGTTGCTGTATGAAAAACATCTGGGGTGCAGATAATCATAAAGCTGAGAGCAGTTACGAATGGGAACACAGAGGCATTCCTTTTAGACAGCTTTAATATGGAAATAGTGCAGCTGTGTGATTTTTTAGATGTTAGTTTAGGTAACACCTCCAGTATCACGAGTCTGCAGACATTTCCGGGCAATATTTTTCTCTCATATATGCCCACATCTTTTAAATGATACTCATCTAATCCCAAGTCTTGGAAACAAATTAGAAGACTCTTACCACCTACACAAGCTCTAAACAATTCTCTCATTCCTGGATGAAAAATAAAGCCAAGGAGCCCTGGGCTCCAGAGAGCTTCACTTTGTCGTGGTTTAAATGAGCCAACTCTCATTACTCACCGGACAGTTCAACAACAGGTTCTTTTCTTTCCAAACTCCTTTGTGCCTTAACTGTTGACAAAAACACGACGCCCTCCCTGCACCAAGAACCATGGAGCAGCTCACGTGTTCAGCGCTGTCTGCTGGCATCGGCACAGGAAATAGCTCCCAGCCACTTACAGCAACAGCCTCTTCAGCTCAGACTGCGTACCAGCATGGAGCCTGGGTGCTTTTTTAGTTTCAGTGAGCATTGCTACAATTTTCCTCATAAGAAACCTGTCTGCAATTAGATCTATGCATTTTTAGTAGAGACAAATGGGACTATGCCAAAGGACTTCCCTGTGGGCACTTGCAAGAGTTGTGCATGCAGCTTGTCTCATCCACAAAGCACTCGTTTCCATGAACAGGGAGTGTAACGTGCTCGCGTGCCTTTACGTGACAGTAGCTCTCTTGCTGTTTAATCTGTCCCTGCACCTGTCATACACTGCAGACAGCCCTGAGTCACTTGGCTGTCATAGCCCGACCTGGACCGCACTGCGTATCTCGGAACCAGAAACCTGAGGTTGTTTCAGCGGAGGACTTGGCTCAGAGCATCACCTGCACAAACACCAGCCCTTAAATTCACACAATAAGCTTCCCCCAACGCTTGAGGGTTTGTCAGCTTGATTCGATACTGGTTGAGAAAGGCTGGAAAAATAAGGTCAGGTAAAGAGACTGGGAAGCGATGACCAGTGTCATAGACTAGGAACCAGACAAAAAATATAAAAGAGGCAGAAACTGGCTAATATCCTTGTGCAAGTTAAAAAAAAAAAAAAAAAAAAAAAAAAAAAAAAAAAAAAAAAGTAGAATAAAGTGGAAATTGGGGTGTGTTGTGTGACTGAGTATGAGGAAATGGCACAATGATGTTTGGATTCAATGGGAAGAAATTTGATTTTAAAGACGGATCAGTTGGAGAGGGTCCAGAGGAGGGCCACAAAGATGATCAGAGGGCTGGAGCACCTCTCCTATGAGGACAGGCTGAGAGAGTTGGGGCTGTTCAGCCTGGAGAAGAGGAGGCTCCGGGGAGACCTTATAGCAGCTTTCCAGTACCTAAAGGGGGCCTACAAGAAAGATGGGGACAGACTTTTTAGTAGGATCTGTAGTGACATGACAAGGGGTAATGGTTTTAAACTAAAAGAGGGTAGATTCAGACTGGACATAAGGAAGAAATTTTTTACAATGAGGGTGGTGAAACACTGGAACAGGTTGCCCAGAGAGGTGGTGGATGCCCCATCCCTGGAAACATTCAAGGCCAGGTTGGATGGGGCTCTGAGCAACCTGATCTGGTTGGAGATGTCCCTGCTCCTTGCAGGGGGGTTGGACTGGATGGCCTTGAAAGGTCCCTTCCAACTCAAACCATTCTATGATTCTAAAAGGGTCACAAGTAGAAAGAACCATAGAAGGCAACGAAGGATGATTCTATTAACACACAAGAAAAAGAGTAAAGAAAAACAAGTACATATGAGGCACAAGCACAAATTCTAGATCTAAATATAGCTGAAATATTTGCTGTTATTTTTTATTTCAATCTTTAGAACCAAAATTGTGACCCAGCATCTAACAAAACTGTATTTAACAATAGGATGAGGGCATGGAAAAAAAAGAGATAAGCAAAGGCTAACAGATATTTTTGAAGTCTAGCTAATTCCCTCAGAGTACACATAAAGCAATTTATGAACCATTGTTGATAATGTTTCAGAAATTATGGTGGATTGGGGTAAAACAGACGTAACATCTGTCTTGTGAAAAAATTAGTTGGGGAATTACACACCAGTCAGCCTACCTTCAACAAGAACAAGTCATCAGACAATCAATACGCATATCCGTGCATTTGCAGAAGTGACTCACACCTGCAGAGACTCACCCCAAGTGTGTCCTGCAGTGCTTCAGGAGAAGATGAAGTTGGGCTGGGGCTAGCAGCTGCACTTACTTCACATCCTGTCTTGGAAAGATGGGAGAAGCTCTGGACTCAGTCCTACCTGCTTTCTGTAGGAGGACCAGCGCAGGCTCAAATGGGCCCTATTTTCCCTGCCATGTGCAGCTTTCCCAGGCTGCAGATCCCATTGCTGCTCCAGAGAGCAGAAAGCAAAAGAGAGTTGGAAGGGATAAAGGACAGTAGTGAATGCCTGTCTGATCTCCCCTGATTAATCCATGAACCTGTTGCCTCCCCTCGCTGACAATGGTCAGCCCTGCCCCACACAGCATCACGCCCAAATATGATCCCAGGCATGTCAGTACCCCAGCTCCCAGAAACCTCCTGATGGCTCAGTGCCACCCCTGTCCTCATAGCCTCTTCGGCCTGATATCGGACATGACATCCTCCTCCTCAACAGCTTTCAGCTCCCGTGATACCCAAACAATTCCTTTCTCACACAGAGCCCCCACGCACCAGGGCTGCTGATGCACAGAGGAAGGCAGGATTTGAGCGGGAATAGAGTCAGCAGCTGCATTTTAGGGTTCAGGAAAGCCAGGGAAGGAACAAGGAGGGAAAGATACAGAGGCAGCAAGAGCAGCAGTGCTGCAGACAAACAGCTTGGAAAGCTGCTTTAGAGATGCTGCTGCAATAAGAGACACACGATTCAACAAGAAAGGGTAGTGTCAGATCAATCTCATTTCTGTCGTTAATGAAGCACGTGGCTGAAGAGCTAGGCAGGAAGCAACAAGTGTAATATTTCTTGATCTTATGAAGACTTTTGACACATCCCAATGTACATTCTCATTAACACCTGGGAAATTGCAAAGGCATTATGTACTGCTGGTGTTACACGACTGGCTATGCAGCAGGATGGATAACAATGCACTTAGACTCACTCTGCTACTGCTAAGAAGATAAGTGTGCCAGTGGGATGCCGTACTTAGAGGGCACAAAGTCAGGTGTCCTCTCTACTCACCGCTGGTAAAATCTCTGAAACCTTTTCCACTCACACAGATACACAACCAAATCAGAAAAAGTCCAACTATTTTGGGCAACCAAACTACATAATCCTCATTTATCTGTCTTCACAAATGCAAAATTATATTCCCTTACAGACAGGAGTTTCCTAAAGATAAGTTGCTACAGCTTGTGAAGCACTCAAATATCCTACCAATGACTGTGGTAGACAAAAACAAATAGATGATAGGCACATTTATTAGAGGTGGAAAAAATTCTAGTGAATAAGATATTTTATCCTTGTTCATCGCTTGAGATGAGACAACATATTACTCTTAGGGGCACAATGCAAAGCCATGGAGATATACTCAAGGTAGCACTGGCTGTTATTTCAGGGACCAGGAAGAGCAAAGGTGCAGTGGTGTGGTACTTGGCCTGGCAGATCAAAGAAAAAGGGTGCAGGAAGAAAGCCAAGGTAATTCCTGTCTACTGCATTATGTTTCTACAAGAAAGGTGCTCAGATTTGGCTCAAGCATCTCAGCAGGGCACTGGTTTTGCTGAGCTCAGACAGAGTTGGCATGGCTCTTATTGAGCCAAAAGTCCAGCATAAATAACAATTCTACTCATTAAAGATCATAGCTTGGTTTAAATATGCAAATAGGCTAAAAATTAGGTTACACTAAGAGATCTTCAGATTTCTAATTCGTGACCTCAGTGTACTTGACCGTGATGTTCACCTTCTTTTAGTGCAGCTCATTGTACATGCACCATCAATGTCTTTTCAGGGCATGGGATTAATTTTTTACACACCATATATTTGCTATTGAATCAGTTTCTAAACCATTCTCAGTGAACCTGGGATTAAACATATACCACTTTAAAGACAGATACATTGTCCCTAGCAGTATAAATTATAAGTCATCAACACAGAAAGCATGCAGAAATTTTGCTTTTGTCAAACCACTATGCAAAGTGCAATTGCTACAAGGAGTTTTGTTTGTGTCTTCTGCTGGTTTTGTTGTTTGTAAAGCAGAAAGGCAACCTCTCTGCTATACTTACTTTCAATTTTTTTTTTGTTTGCTTTTTTGCATTAGAAGAACAAAGTCTGTATGTTCTCTTCGCAAGAGAGTCTTTCCAGAGGCATACAGAAAGAAAAGGACTGTATCTTTTTAAATCTCTGAAACCATCTTACATAAATTGGGAAAAAAAGATAAAAACTCAGTTCCTTCTTAAACTGTATTCCCTTCTAAAGTTAATTTAGGTCTATACACAACACATTCAGTGTTTTTTAGCTTGCAAGTGGACCTGTCTAACATGAACCTCTGTGTACAGTAACTACTACTTTCTGTATCTGTTTCAGTGGGAGGAAACCATAAAAGTATTCTGTAAATTACAAATCACTTTAGTTTTATCAGTATTGTATGACTCCATTTATAAACCTATTGTCAAAGAAGGAAGCCAGCAACATTTTTTCAGAACCCACATAAACAAAAGACTAATTAGTCACCAATGTCTAATTTTCCCTAGCACAGACATGCAATTATTCACAGCATTGGGTAAATCACTCTATTTACTCGAACTTTTATATCCTGGGAATTGGTCCCAGCTTCTTCATTTCTGCTTACCAAATTTCTCCGAAGTCTGAAGTAAGCTAATTACATTAAGTATTTTATCGCTAAACTTCAGATGCCATCTGGCCCACAGCAGTGGGGTAGTTGAGGGTTTCATGCTCTCAACTTGTAAATTTGTCATTAGGAATTGTTCATGTGGGTTTGAGTAGCAGATTCACGTTAAAATACTTGAATCATGAATCTTTTTTTCCCCTCATAGTGCGTTCGATGCTTGTTGAAAGCGCTAGACTGGACATCACCGTAAGCTGAGAAACTTGACCTGTGCAGCCTAACACAAGCAGTGTGGGCTGATGAATGCAATGCAGCTATAAGTCAATGAAGACAGCCCACATATGTTAGCCATAGAGTTAATCCAAATAATTTCATGACCTCTAAATCTAGTTCCAATGCTCGTTTCCCATCAGGAATTACATGGTAATGTAGTTTAATCTCACAAGTGCCCTGGCCCGCAGATCACAAAGCTCTGTAAGGAATAGTTGAATCAGTATGGATCACAAACCTAAATGTTCTATATTCAACCCGCTTCATAAGTCTAACGAACTCACTCTCAATTAAGCAGGAAGCCACCTAGAAAGCAAGCAGCTGAGCACTTCTGAATGGCCATGAGAGAGCTAAGGTACCACACACCAATAACTTGTAGTAACACATTACCCTGTAGGCTCCACTGGGGAAGGCCACAGGGAGGACTTGTTGAAACACAAAATTTGCATTCCTGGAAAATGTCAATATTGCAGAAAAAACCATCCTGAATAACCCAGGAGATTATCATCCTAGGCTCACATTTGTCATTTTAATTAGAACACTGAGTATCCAGCTTCTTTCTTACCCAATATGCAAAGTGCTGTATATTACATATTAAGTATTCCATATAACGAAGTCAGTAATAAAGCATATCCTATTTTACAGTAGAACACTGGGAAGGATGTGGGGATTCCAGAGGTCACACACTGAACTGAAGCCAACAACACACTTTTACAGAACAGCACCCTCACATATCACATCGGGACGTCTCAGCAGGCCGTAGGTACTACCCCTCCGTCCTGCACAGCTCTGCAAGGCTCTATAGAGGTGCATGGATCCTCTGGGATCTGCTGGCTGTGGTCAGGAGAAGTGCAGGGGAAAAGTCAGAGGTCTAGTAAAGCTGAAGACTGAGAGAGCTGGGCTTGTGTAGTCTGAAGACAATGAGAATGAGGGCAAACACAATAACAACCTTCAAACATTGCTTCAAAAATGCTTGGGAAGCTATCAGGACCTTCCCATTCTGCTCTCCACTATTGTTTGACAGCTGATGTGACATAAATCCCTCCTAGCAATATGCAATAGCATGGAAGTAACTTCTAGAAATCTGACATGAAGTAATTTCATTTCCACAAAGGAATTTTGTTTGGAAACAAATAATAATTTTTCAATTATTTTTTATGAAATGTTTTTCATTTTGAAAGCTATATTGAAGTGAAATCTATATTACTTCACATGGAGAAAAACTAATACCAAAAATCCATGTTCTGATGCTGTTCCATTTCTTTTCAGCTTTTTATGACTTTGGACTTTTTAGATGAGGTCTGCACATATGAAGGACAACTTGACATGAAGGGTAAGGAAGGTGGAGAGGATAATAAGCACAGTTAGTCCAATATCTCAGATTACTACTTATTCTTTTTCTTGGTTTAATGCCTTTTCACCAAATGCGAAGCATGAACAATTGGTGAGCATAGGGAAGTGCTGAAAAGAAACCACAGTTTGGAAAATCCCTATTTATGGTAATAAGAAGTTCATACAATATGTAATTTCAGGCAGTCAAAATGGTATCAAGGAGGTGAATCACACAACAGGAATTAGTCATGCCATAGTTGCCTCAAAGCTTTTCAAAATGACCGTAATCTGCCCCCTCCTTCCTGCTGTTAAAGATCAGCCAGGTGGATGACATGACCCTCCAAGTACTTCACCGCTGAGCTATTGTGACTAGCTCCTACCCACAGGGAACATCTCCCTGAGGCTTTGTGGATGACTTGCCTGAGCACAGGACAGTGGGTGGAGGAAAACACATCACGCTACTTTCTGCAGAAACCTTAAATCTCTGTATTCCTCAGAGAATAACTCCAAATCTTCCTTTCACCTCAGCCAACTCAACCTCCCTCTCCCCTGCCACAACCCTCCTTGACACAGAAGCCAAAGCACTGTACCGATCAATCATAGACAACAGAACTGCTTATAACCCTAAATCTGTGGGCTGATTCTAATTTAAAATGACAACGCAAGAAAAGCCAAGATTACTCAGGTCTTACTGATTAGAAGCCACACCAGCCATGATCAACATGCAATACTACCAGTAAGGAACAAGGACTGGAACATCTGTGTTGTAGCTTGGGATTGAGAAATAGGAACTTCACCCTTCTGAACTAAATTAGTTCTGATTCATTTTACCATCTACAGCCTTGAGGAAAATCACTCTTCTGATTCATTTTCCCAAACACTGTATTACTGCCTCTTTTGATGCTGCAGCCTGCTCCGACACCAGCGCTGTGCTCCATCAGGCAACGCCAGATGCCTTGCACAGAAATCAGTGACATAAGGTTTAGGTCATATCTGTATGGCATCTCAATGAGTTTTGCCTTCCTTGGTTCACCAGCACGCCCTTCTCCGCCCACCACTGCCATACAGCTTCTGCTCCACAGAGCAACTGCCCAGAGGAAGCCACCCCACAGCCACCTCAGCAGCCTGAGCAGGGGCCACCCATTCACAGCACGCGGGCCATAGCACACCGCCGTCCTCCCATACCAGTCAGCACGCACGCAGCACGGCCAGGCAGAGCGAGTCAGATGTTAGCCTGAGCCTTCGCCCAGATGCTTACGGCACTACACAGACGCAGCCCATATTGATATCGAGAGCAACTTGCGTTCCGTACCCATATGCTCTCACAGAAAGGGGAGGGGGTGCCAACAACAGGCAAGGCAGTCCCTTCTGTCGAGCCTCCCCAGCATCACTCACTGGCTACAAGGGAAAATTTCTGTTTGAAAATGAACAGGTTGGAGACCAAAGCAGGGACCAAATTCTCTTTCTGTTTGCATCTTTTATAATGCCAGTGCCTCCAGACAGAACGAGGTATAATTAAACCCAGGTATCGGCACATCATGCCCTCCAAAGAGAACTGTCTCATTAACCAAAAGTAGTTTGGGAAGCAACCAAACATCCATCTGTACAATTTTTTTCTCTTCCTTTACTGATAGTTCAGTGCATAGAACTGATTTTGCGGTGCTGCTGACAAGCAGTAGCTTGGAACATCAATAATCTATGTTTGATTAATAACTTCTGACAAGTAGCAAAGGCTGAGAGAAAAAAAAATTTGCTTGCTAGGTCTAACTGAAAGGTGGTTGAAACTCTGCCGTGTCTACAGAGATTGAGCACATCTCCTGTCTAAGGAGGATGTTAACATTTTCATTATTTTATGCATCAGCAAATAGTGGTACATTCAATAAAGTAATCTCTCTTTTAAATGCTATTTTCAGCATATATGATTCGGTGTATGATTCATTTTGTATAGCAAAAGTTTTAAGACATGGTAGACCGAAAAGCTGTTTACAATATTTTGAGATTTTTTCCCTTCCTCCCCTCATTTTTCTTTGACTTAGTTCTTTTCCTTCTGTCTGGATTTATTTTAATCAAAGAGATGGAATCTGTCATAGGAGAGGAGCCTGTTCCACTGAAGAACCTAACATCACGTGCACTGTCACCATTTTAAAAGGGAATAATTCTTTTGTGCCTTTGTACTGTGTTTGTGTTTCTGGCTTACACTGATCCCCATTGTGTGTTTCAAAAATGTTTTTGTTCTAGATCCAATTCTTTCTAGTCTAGCACACCATCCGCCCTTCCACGCACTGCTGTTTAGCTGTGCTCGTTTCCTTTCAGATTCAGTTGAATCTTTTGTGGGCCCAGTTCTGTATTTCTGTATTTCTTCCTTGGATCCAGTATTGGAAGGGAGCTGTGCACAGGTATTTGTGCATGTATTCAAATAGACCCATCTAGACTGTAGGGATTTAACTCTTCTAAGTTATCCCTTTTTTTTTTTGCCTTTAATTAAGCTTCCTCCTTTTTTACAGTTTCCCTTTTGGAGTTTAACCAAGTTTCCAGTAGATCTAAGTCAGTATTGCATGTAATGCGTGCTCACCAATGTTATTTCTCAGATTTCTCACAATTGTGTAGCAGCAGCACGCCATGCAGAAGGTTTTCCTCTATGCTCTTTACTGAAAACTTTGTTCCTTTCTTTTTTTTTTTTTTTCACTTGAGGATACAAGACTCCAACAACCTAGTCCCCAGTGGAGAAATCATTCTAAACAAAGTGCTGGCATCTGTATCTGCAGGCTTGCTTACATTTTCATTTCCTGAATAAAGAAAACTGGGAGGACCTACTTACCCACACTAATGGTATTAACCTGGATAAGAGAAGATCAACATAAAAATTGAAAAAATAGTTGAAGAACCATGACCTTACAGAAATGAAAAAACCTCCTATTTTATAGTATCAGAGAAGGAACTGACAGCAAAAGCAATAGCCTACCTGCAAATAGTTCATGCAATAACAGCAGTAGAGTGCCTTCTCCATTACCTATAGGCCAGATCAGTTTTCCATTTCTATTTGCCTCTGGCATGGTGACAAGTCTGAGCCTAAACAACCCCAGATCAAAATCCAAGACAATCCAGCTGGGAAGAAACTTTTTGCCACAGAAACAATTTCTGGCAAGAGGGCTCCATGGAGAGGAACAGAGTACACTTTCAGGTGAGCCCATTTCTCAGTCTCCTTCTAACAGTGGTTTAAACCTGTTATTTAGTATATTTTTCTTTTTCAGACAGATTAGCTACAACTTCTGGATGAAGTGCCTAAAAAGTTCTCTTTTGCTACCTGGTAGATTAACAGAGTTCAGAGCACAGTTTCTAGCGGAGAAAAAGGAATTACAGTGGATGCATCCCTCAATGTTGTTCTTAGCTGCTGCTGATTACTAATACCTTTGCTTAAAATTATTGGCCAGTTTCTTCTAAACATTAAAGTTGTTCTGTGTCTTTTCAAAAGCAATTGCCATCAGCTGTCAGGGTCAGCAGCTCTGCAAATGGTTCAGCTGGCAGGATAATTCATAACAAGCATTAAAAGCCACTCAGAATAAGCTTTATAGGAAAAACAAACCTCTTAGAGGAGACATTCAGCTAATTATAAGGTAATGAGCCTCACAAGGCCACCACATCTGGAGTTCTCTTTCCACAGTTCTTCACTTAAAAATAATTAGCAAGTTGTGTAAATGTCCTCATGAGTCTGAAATAACTTTTTCTTCAGTTATCACCACACTAACACAAGAATAGTCAGCAGGAGTGAAGCCCCAGCGCAACATGAATGCACTCTCATTTTAGGTCTAGAAAAGCTGGCAGTGAAAAAATTTTCTTTTCCACGCGCTGTTCAATGGGATGCTAAGAAAACTTGCAGTTACAGCATCAGCTGGTTAATCTGAGTGACAATGTCCACGGGGCTGGTCAGGGGAGGAAGTCTTACATTAGTGCCCACACCTTTGTACACCTGGCACCGTGCAACTGTGCTCAGCCACAGGTAAGAAGTCTCCAGTCTGTTCGATCTGAGGAACCAGCCATCCCCCAGGCTCACCCTATTTGATGACATCTAGTATGACAACACCTATGTACACCTAGTTTGGCTGGGACTCATCTTCCTCCCTTCTCTGCCCTTTCCCCACATCTCCTTTCTCTCTTTTTGCAGTGGCTAGGATTGCTTACGCTCCCCAGACCCCAGAGCAAAGGGCTGTTAAGTGAGATGAGGTTTTTTAATGACATATTGAAACCTTGATGCCTTTCTTCATTTAAAACTGTGCTATTCAAATCACAATGCTGTGATGTAGACATTGTCACTCTCTGGCTGTGTCCCACTGTCAGGACAACATACTGGTCTGATCCTATAAACCCAACATTTTCTCACGGTGTACCTCGCAGACCCTAGAAAGACTCCTAAAACTTCGGGAATGTACCTTTCACGTTATCTAAATTACAGCTGTATAGCACTGAGCATAAAATAAGCTGGAAACAGGTGTTTCTGGCTCTTCCTTCATATAGCAGAAAGACCTTACAATTGCATGTGTGGAAGTGGCATGATATGGGGGAACAACAACCTACTAGCAATAAGATGGGGAGGCAGGAAGGATAGGAGTGAGAACAGTAAAAATTTTTGTTTCCTCAGAAAAGGAACGGAAGAGTGGGTGTTAAATACACGAATTGACTCACTGTCACTGTCTTCCTGATTAAAGCAAACTTGAAAGGAGAAGTGGTCAGACCCCATACTCTTCCGCAGCCAGTATAAACACAGGGTGCTAATGTGGAAAAAATCACGGAGGGAGCTGATTAACAGGCTGCTCAGAAAGTTCCGTAATGCTCACAATGACAGTGTCATGTCTTATGAGCCTATGTGTAGCCATTTTTCCTTGCCTCACTGTTAAGTTGCCTTAAATTTTTATTAATAAATATCTGCATGTGTTCTGAACAGAAAGGACAGGACAAGGCTGTTACATTCTTCTAAACTCTCCATTTCTCGGCTCCACTCCCCAGGCACACATGCAGCTGATCACTCAGTGATTTACTTTTCTTGTTTCTTTTCAAAGACTGTCAAGAACAAGAAAAATGTACTTATAACAGAGGCAACCTAAAATAACAAACCAAGGTTTTTAATCCTATTAAAAAAGGAACAGATTAATTTCTGACCTAATAGATTTAATATTCACTAAACAAATCTTCACATTTCAGGTTTCCCAAGTCAGGTTCTGAATATCAGCAAGAAAGGTGGCTTACTGTTCGAAAAATACAGTAATGACATACTTTTGAGATACAAAGAGAAATCCATACAGGTGTACACAGAGCACCCACACACTAAGGTATGCAGCTTAACAGTGTCCTCTCAGGCATAACTTTTGGCTTGTGTGCTGAGGGGAACTAAAGTATTTAAATCTCTTATTTGTCATTCAAAATAGCTTCTATCTAGTCAACTTTCTCAGTCCTAGTAAGTTCTCTGAAAACAGCTACCAAATTTTATCTGCTGGCTATTGCTCCAGGTTCCCGCCATGAAAATGAAACAGTTTCTCAGTTTATCTTCACAATTCCCTGTCATCAGTACAGCAAGTGGAATCCCAGAAAGTTTTTTTGAAAGAACTTTTAGTCAAAGTTCTCACTAGTAGGAACTTGCCAAGGAAATTAATTTTGAAGTAGTGAATTTTTTTGGACATGTTGCTTTGGCTGAGCCCGTGGACTGCCTCGTTGTTCTGCTTTAATAACCTAGCAAAAAAAAAAAACTGTCCTGACACCTTTCCAGGGGTCATAACCTTGTATAATCTGGCCCAATGATGGAAATTTAACTTGCTTTTAAGAATGAATAGATAAAAACTAAACTCACCTGCAAGCAGGGTTTGTTCAAAGAGGACTTTCCTGCAGCATGAAGAGCACCCTTTTCCCATCTCCTGCTCAGGCTGCTGCTGAGGCTGTCCTCCTCCCAGTCGCAAGCAAGGCTGTCGGTGAAACAGCACAGGGAAGGAGGAGGAGATTGTGTTTCAGCTCCTGTGCTCTTTACAGTTCAACTGCAAAAGAGTTAGCCCAGCCCTCTCCTCCTTCACCCACTCATTCATACATGAAAGAGATTACAGCACCAAAAGCAGACACTGAATACGGAGACGGCAACTCACGCAGAGCGGTGTTCACACCCATACCTGCTGTCACCGACACAAACCAGCAGATAACTGCACCATGATCACAGCAGCCGGTGCAAAGCCCAAATACTGCTGCTTATAGCTTCTCTAAACACCCACAGATGTTGCCTCACGCAGACGTATTACAAAGTATACAGACCATTAGTGTTGTTATTAGTATTTACAGTAAGTTGCTCCTAGAGCTTGCTGAGATCAGACCTTCATCACATCCAAACGCAGCAGAAGCTGATCTCTGCACAAGGGAGCATCTTCTCAGTGTGCAAGAGCAAGGGCTGCAAGGGGAGGGGGGTTTCCTTCCTTTCTTGTCTACATAGCAAGACAGACTGGGGCATAAACAAACAGCTTGTCTAAGGTCATTCAGGAAGACTGTAGCAGATGTAAACGATAACCTCCTCCTAACTTATGCCACTACTCTTCACTCACAGGAGTGAAGGCTGCACAATGAGACACGTATTAAGTGTCTGCCATCCAAACTGAAAGGCACTACTTGTAAAAAACCACATAGATACAAGTTACACCACTGAAGCCGGAAACAAAAGCTGTGGCCAGTTCAGGCTCTGAACTGGTACGTAACTTACCTGATGTAGCGCTCTGCCGTGCTGCTGTAGGGACATCAGTGACACTGCGTGCTCTGTACGGCTCCTAAGGAGAGCTCCTGTCTGCTTGCAGTAATGGGACAATGCAGCTCCAAGGGCGGCCAGAGACAGTCAGTCTGGAAATAGGAGTCTTGTGCGGGGTACTCCCAGGCGTCTTCTGCATTTCCAACCTGCTGGAAACCAGAGTGACATAAGCAGAGACACAAAATGGAAAAAAAAAACCCAGGGAGAGGATACAATGACATTTACAAAACCTGGAAATACTCCAGGAGTACCCACAGCTAACGTCAGAACCGGCATCAAAAATAACTCCTCATTCCAGACACAGGCAAAGGGCTCTTCAGGTATGACAGGCTACCAGATGGCAGAGCCCTTCCTCTGCCAGGGCCTCTGACAGATCAGAGACCTAAAATTATCTGCGGGGTTAAGGAACCTCTCTGAGTTTCTGAGGAGGGATGCAGCAGAAAAAGTAGGAAATTCTTAAACACAGCCAGAAAAGGCTGCAAAAAGCACCAAATGGTCCTTTGCAGGCTCACAGTGCTGCAGATGACACAGAGGCAGACAGCATATCTGGCTGAACGGGCAAGGCACAGGCTCCTGGGAGCAGAGCCAGAGGCTGAACACCCTGTGTAATATTAAAAAACATGAAGGGTTGGCATCAAATTTATCAGGGTTATGTGGATTGCTCCCTCCTCTGTTTTGTTTTTTTTTTTTTATTTAGCACTCATTTAGTATGCATATATATTTTTGTATACATATAGAAGGATACATACATTAAGAAAATCGCACAGATTTGGATCTTTCAGGAAGCAAAGTAAAACATTTGTTCCAGTGCATTTTAATGCACCGTTACATACCCTTGGATATTGCAGCTCTTCCATTAGATTTAAAGAATTCACGTGTGCTACTCTTCAATAAAGAGCAACAGGGCATTATATTGGACTACTGGCCTTCTCCAAGAGCCTGCCACGAGCAGAGATCACTTTGGTATCCAGGTGTAATGACCCGGGAGGCAGGGAAAGCATTTCCACTTCCTGCAGGGTCCAGGCTGCAGATGGGGAACCAATCCTGAGAAGACCCACAGCCAGCGATTGTCCCCTTGGGTGCCAGGGAAGTAACACTGTGGGTAGCATCTCTTTCCTTGGCCGCAATTCTCTGCCATGGTGAATGGTGAACGTGCTCAAAGATGTGCCAGACAGCTGTTAAGATACAGGTGATCAGAATATCCAGAAAGCAGAGCCTTGGTCATCAGACACTATATATGACTCTCAGAGTGTGCTAAAAAGGCAGCACCTGACCAGCCCGGCTGATAAATCAGGCTTTGCAGGTGGAGTGGAAACAGCCATTTCCACAAACCTTCCTTTCAAAAAATTACAGAGCAAAATAAACTCCAGAAAAATCCTGGTTCGCTTTTCTTTCATCCAGCCATTGTATTTTGCTTGTCTCAGCATGCAGATCTGTAAAGCAGGCTGCTGAAGTCAAGGGATTTGGGGTCACCCCCCATCACTTCCAAGGGGGCAGAACAGTGTCTGCTGCAGACCCACAGCCTCCATCTCTCACACTCAGTAACTGTGTGTTGGGACGTATTTAAAACTCTAAAAATGAAAAGAAATGACAGTTTCCGTAGCCTTTTATCTCCATGAATTATACAGCAGCCATTAAAGCTGACAAATAGCTATTATTTGGTGCAAGTGGCAATTCTTGCTTTTCGCTCACTTTGGTCAAATCATTTAAATGTGTGTGATGATTAACTCCACTGAATCAAACAGCTCCTGGCTTGCATGTGTCACAACCAGAAGCAGCAAGCTTCAAGAAGAATGAGGCTAAACTGTGCTATAAATGTCACAGATGTCACAGAAATGCAGCAGGAAGGTCATCTAGACCATCTCCTCATTCTGAGGTCCAGTAAGGAAAATGAGACTACCTCCGCCAGAGCTTTAGCTTCTTCTCTTAAATTGCTATTGAGGAAGATTCTGCCTCTCCTCTGGCAATGTTTCCATCCCCTGGCTAGGCTTGTTCTTAAAAAGCTTGCACTAATATAAAAATCTTAGTCTTCCATGTTTTTAATTAATGTATTTTTTTTTCTTGTCCTTCTGTGAATGCACACAAAAAAAGTCTATTACTACCTTTCTCAATGCTAATAATTTAAATGTCTGAGGATTAATCATACTCTCTCTCTTAGACTTTTCTTTTGTAGACTAAACAACCCCATTTTTTCAGTCTTCTTCACAAACCATATTTTCCAGACCTTTGCTCACTCATATTGGTCTCATTTCCAGTCATCAGCATCCCTCTCTAAGCTTATTCCAGACAAAGCCATTTCTGGCAGCATCAGCTCCATTTACCTAATCTACGCTTTGCCTATAAGGGTCAACTTTCCTATGGCAGTTTTAAATCTTTTCAAGCACCCATTTTTGTGAGGATGGGAGAATAACTAACTTCTCCATCTCTTTTCCAGTCATAATCCATACGAACATTCCCATTTCATGCAGCTGAGAAACACGGACTTGCTACTGCTCTTCCTTCTGTCCTGGTACCACCTCTAGAGCCCCTGCAGGGTGGCTATGCAATGCAAGGCTTCACTTGATTCAGCTGTTAGCACAAGAGGAAACACTGCTGCAGGCTTGCTTTGTCTATCTATTCTCCTATTTTCTCTTGTTTCTGTTCTTGTCCCAGTCTGCACTGCATCATGTGTTGTTTTTTATCTTTTCCACAGGTCTCACTTTTCACTCTGCAGGGCACATGCACAGTCCTCATATCTTTACTCCACGTGCTTTGGGAAGATGCATGGACCAATATCCTTGATTATCCTCCTGAGGTGTCTCATGTGTGACACTGCCTATTTGGGAGCTTCCATCCTTCACACAGTAAATCTCTGAAGATGTACCCAATCCTTGAATATTTTAAAGACTTTCATTCCTGCTAGTAGTATCTGCTGATCAGACTTTTAATCCCACTCACTGTCATGCCCCACAAAGGAACAGTCAGGACGTGCACGGGACCCCTTTGCAGCCTCCACTGCCAGCGAGCAGCACCTTCCGGCTGACTGGGTGGGTTAGTGCCTCAGCTCTATCTCACGTCGGCTAGCACAACGCTGGCTCTGCAGGGCTAGAAGTGCAATCTGGGGCCAGGTAGTTTAGCTTGGGGTACTGATGCTTTCATAATTCAACTTACCTTATCCCTTTCCAGGGATCCTCCCCATGAGGGCATCCTTCAGCAGGTAGAAACTCTCTCCTGGCTCAGAGGTTACCAAACTGGCTCTCAATCGGCACCTTTAGCAGCTACTTTCTGGAAGGTGGAAAAAAGCTTGGCAACACTTTTGGGAACTCAGAAAAAGTGAGGATCATCTGCCACAAATGTAAGCTCAGCATGGTGACACAGGCTGAAACCATCTCAGCTTGTCACAGGAATGCGTCCACACTTCATAAACAGCCGGAAATTCTCCCCGTCCTCTCCATGCTGCCGCTTCCCAAGCTTCTTCAACATGTAAATCCAGAAGTGTGCATAATTTCCTATTTCTGCCAACTTCAGCAGAGGTAGGAACCTGGAAGCAGAGAAGACTCAAACTAGATGGGGACAGCAAGCCACCCCCACAGCTGAGGTTTCATTAGGGTTTTTTTTTTTTGTTTGGTTGGGGGTTTTTTGGGTTTTTTTTTTTTGTTTTGTTTTGGTTTTTTTTTGCCAAATAGCATACGCTTCTCTAGTTTCTTTCCGAGGCAAGGAACATGTTTCGTTGTGCTGGTTCTGTGTACCAGAGGGGGTTTCAGTGGCAGCTTCTGTAAGAAGCTGCTAGAAGTTTCCCCTTTGTCCCGTGGAAATGGCTGGGTCTAGGCCAGACCTGCTGCTGGCCAGGGCTGAGCCAATTGGTGACAATGATAACGCCTCTGTGATACCTTATTTAAGAAGCGGAAAATAAAATTAAAAAAAAAAACCACAAAAAAAAAGCCAGACAGAAATGAAGAAGCAGAAGCCGGGGCAGAGAGGGGGAGGCACGAACCTTGTCAGCCTTGCAGGCCTCACCCTCTGGCTTCACGTCGGGCGGCCGACTGGGCCCAACTCAGCCCGGCCCGGCTGCAAGAAGTGAACAGAGATGTGATGAGAACCTGAGAGGCGTCTGCCCGAGCCTGATTTTGAAGAATTTCTTGTGAGAAGAAGATGGGGAGGAGTAAATTTGCTCCAGGCAAAGATTCCCCTGCAGCCCGTGGTGCAGCCCATGGTGGAGCAGGCTGTCCCCCTGCAGCCCATGGAGGCCCACGGAGGAGCAGAGATCCCCCTGCAGCCCGGGGAGGACCCTGCGCCGGGGCAGGTGGATGCCTGAAGGTGGCTGTGGCCTGTGGAGGGCCTGTGCTGGGGCAGCTGTTCCAGAGGGACTGCACCCCATGGAGAAGGATGCCAGGCTGAAGCACTGGCCTGTGGCCCGTGGAAGGGACCCCACGATGGCGCAAGGAGAGGAACATGAGGAGTTCTTCCCCTGAGGAGGAAGGAACGGCAGAAAACAACGCGTGATGAACTGACCGCAACCCCCATTCCCTCTTCCCCTGCTATGCTGCTTGGTGGGGAGAGAGTGGGGAAGGAGGTAGAGGTAATTTGAAATGAAGTTAAGCCCAGGAAGAGAGGAGGGTGGGGGGAATTTATTTTTTATTCTCTTTCTCATTATCTTGCTTTGCTTTTATTAATAATAAATAAATAGTTGTCACCAAGTCAAGTCTGTTTTGGCCTTAACAACCTGAATGATCTCTCCCTGTTCTTATCTCAAACCTTGAGCTTTTTCTTCTATTTTCTCTCCTCTGTTCTCTCAGAGGGTGGGAAGAGTGAGTGAAAAACTGCATAGCTTGGTCCTGAGTGGGGCTAAACTACAACATTCATTTACACTGAAAACCTAATTTAACCATCTTTTGCACCTAGGCTGCAAACATCCAAGACAGAGACTTCATTTCATACACCAGAAACAGGCATCATATGGTTGAGCTTGGGGCCATACTAATTCTGTACGGTGTCTGCATGTGGATTAGCAGTTGTTGCCTGCAGAAGATCAAGGATCTGCAGGGGGTGAGTTGCTTTGTCC
>WHYT01017048.1:106295-140625 GCA_009806455.1 Tetrax tetrax
GTCTGCCACAGGGCTGCCTGCTAATCCATGTTACTCTTCAATGGGATTCTTCACAATCCTCCAAATCTGAACTAACCTCAACTTTGTGTCACACTTCAACTCACGTCTCACTGTCTTTAGGGACCAAGTCAGCCTTCTAAGGACTTTTCCCATTTGAGAAGCTTTTAAACAAGAACCCTCTGTTGTCTACTGTTCTCTTCATACTTCTGAATAAATCCTTGTGGCTGGAGAACACCATTTAGTTTTTCAAAACTTGCCATAGCTTCTCCCAGTCACCTTAAACTCGTGCCAGTACTCTAAATCATAATTTTTCTCACCAGTTTCCAGCTGATGTCATTCTCTCTTAGTTCTCACGGCAGCTTCTAGTACCAGTTTTGAAGATACACCTTCACAGCTCAGTTTATTTCTCCAGTCTAGCAACCATTCTTAGCGACAACTTCATTTGTTATTTTTAGTAATTGAACTATTTCACTCTGCACTGTTAGGTCAGGTGAATTCTGCCTGGTATTGGTGAATCGTAAAAACATTCCCAAGTTTTCCATCTTGCCTTGAACATCTTCAGTGATGCCAGGATCAGGTATCCCATGACTCTAATAGGCAAAGAAGCAATTGTTATAAAACTTTTTTGATAAGCTTACTACAACTGATTTCCTCCTCCTCCTTTCATCTAAAAATGCAAAACCACAATTCAAATGCTGGGTTCATGTTTAACAACAACAACAACAACAACAAAAGGTGTTAATCTCTTTACATCCATTTAATATCCACGTTGTAGTCATTTCACATGAACTAATGATTTCTGGAGCATTTCTTCTATGTTCTGACTAACTTTGGCTGAACTTCTAATATGCCCTCAAACATCTGGATGACCAGAAATAATTTCCAACCACATGGTGTTCCTTGATGCGTCATTTTTGTAAGCTAAGTACTAGCCATTTTTACAATACACTTACACTTGGAGCTTCCCTTATTTTGTTTCTTTTATTTTTTATTCTACTGAAGACTATGTTCTGAACTCAACTAACTGAAATCAGAAAAGATCTGTTCACTTCACAATCAGCTCCCAAATTTGAGGAACAGCCAAAGAATATCTAATAGGAAAAAGGCTTCCATGACACAGTGTCTCTGTAAAGGACCTGGGCTTCAGATTTCTTTGTAAGGAGATACTCTCTCACTGCAGAGCACACAACTCCCTAGAAGCAATTTCCACAGCAGCCATTTCTTTTAGTTCAAGCTAATACTATTGTCATACAGTGCATGCAATTTTTAGCAAAATTTGTTTCCTCAAGTTAAAACAGCTTCACTGACTTCAGAGTTCAAGCATGCTGCTGGAAGTGGGTGTTGCCAAAGGCACAGCCCCTTGGTTTTCTTAGAAACCTAGTGGCTACTTAGCTGCCTCCTTGGGATGGGATCCTCTTCAAAAATCTGTGTTTTAATAGAAAACATGAGAATTGAAGAGCTACGTATACAAAGCGAGGCATTCCATTATTGAACAATGTTACTTGAAGCCTTACGACCAGAACCATTCACAGCATTCTTTAACACACGTAATTAGCAACCTTCAGAGAGCACATTCCTCTGCCTGCGGCAGGGAACACCAGAGGACAGAGCTGGGAAAGGCCTGTGTGCTGAAGCCTCGGGCTCCTGCAGAGAGAGGTCCCTTTTCCGTGGTGCCCAACACGTACTGGAGCATGGCTGCAGCCAGCGGCTCGCCAGCTTGCTGCCAGCACCCCCATAAGCCAGGCCTGGCCACCTGCCCACGCATCGTGGGTTCTCAGTAGCCTTTGAAGAACCGCAAATCAAAACAGCTGCTATTTTCATTGCACTTCCCCTTTTCTTCTTGGAAGGAATAGAGAAGACAGAAACGGTCTGGCAGCTCTGCCCCCTCCACTTTTCCCTCGCAGAATAACATCTTCTGGCAGCCCCTGCTGCCCCACACACGCCAGTGCCTCACAGCAGCTCTACCTGCACAGCTCCACCGGCACAAAGCTGGATTTGCTGATTGACGGTCCCTTCCAACCCTAACCATTCTATGATTCCATGATTTCTCTCTCTAAATCCACCTGGCTCTCCCATATCAGCTTTGACACCCAGGAACACCCATTTATCATACCAACAACTGCTCTGCACACCCCAAAGAGGCAAGCAGCTGCAGCACCTCAGGCCTTGTTCTCCCACCCACCTCATTTCTTACCTCATGGTGCACCACACAGTGGGAGCACGCTGACCTGGGAGTGACCACATCTATAAAAAAAATAGTTGAAAACAATTAATTAATTAAGTAGACTGCAAAATGACTGCACCTGTTGTGGCAGGACAGACACCTATATCAAAATTTTCATTAATGTTCTCAGGAAGACCTAAATGCCACAGCATTGCATGTTTCTACAGTTGTTCCAACATCTGTGTTTAAAATTATCTCATACTTGAAAGGTACTATGTAAGTATGAATTACATTTTTATTTAAACTCACTAGAACCAAGAAAGTAAATAATTGTAAATAACATGGAAAATTACAACTCAGGTGTAAATGACTGGGCAGGCATTTACAGCAACAGCAGACCTACAGTAACTGACAGCTCGCAGATCAATTCCTCAGCGGTCCAGCATGCAGGGCGATTGGGCACACACCTTCAAAAAGGAGCTGAAACAAGGGAGAAACATCAGTCTTTAGCAATCTGGCCAAGAATCAATGTTGAGAGAGAATTTCTGGAAGAATTTCAGTTTACCAAAACCACTCAGTATGTTCTAAAACTGCTGTATAGCACATAATTTTAAAATTGTTGCAAAATATGGTTTGCAATTAAAATAGAGAAGGCAGAAAGTTCCTTTTGCCATTCTCTTCATGCTCTGAGATGAATAATTTCTCACTTTTGTAAGGCATCTGAGAGTTAAGCATGAAACAGATCGTTCAAAATGCATGCTTGGCACCATCTGAATCAGTCAGAGAAGCATAAAAATCTAATGGCCCGATTCTACAGTGACCTGGAAGTCACTTAATTTGCATGATCAATCCTCCTAAAATCTTCAGTAAGGTTACAATTAAACAAAGATTTCCGATACGTCTTTTGTGGCAACGTTCTAAAAACAAATGCAACTCTGCCACCCAGAAATGCCAATCAACTCTGAGGCCTACACAAGGCTATTGCAGACAGACTGCCACCCAGCACTGTGACTCATGGGTGGGTTTTCCCCCCAATGAAAAAAAAGAAGTACAAACATCCATCTATTTTATCTTAATCTTTATTATAAACATTTCTGTAGTTTCCAGAATGGGATTACTACATACTAGATAACAAAAACTTCAACTGAATCAGTTTTAGGTTTTACTAGATTAAATCAGAACCAGCAAAACAAGTATTTTTTTTAAGGATTTAGTCTATTGCAAGAAAAACAGCTTTACAAACACAAAATAGAATTAAAGAGCATTTGATCATATATACAAAAGCAGCTGATGACACTCTGGACAGAAACATAAAAGGAACTTCTTTGCACATAAATAGATTTTTAAAAGTACATTTCTTTCACATGTATACAAAATTATTTTGCTTGCTATACTGAGCAAAGTTCTTGGAGACATAAATGAGGATTTCTAAGAGACAAAATCCCACATATTGCTTAGGATGTGGGCTGTCATGCACACAAGGATGTAATAATACAATTTACACAGCATTCCTATAAAATACATGAGCTTCTTATATACATACAGGTCACTTTTGTACACGAGATGCCACCTTTGCAATTGAAGTGGCACCTCCCCTGAAAGGCTGCAGTAGTTCCAGTGTTTGTATAAAAGATAAAACAAGTTTCAAAATGCAGCACCACTTGGCTTGCAGAGTCAGGGATCCACTGAGCCGAAGCTATAGTGAAGGCAGTGGGGTGATTACACTGGCCTCTCTGTGTTTACACATTCGGGGGGTGGGGGGAGAGGTTAAGATGTGACCCTAGAAGTCTACACGTTATCTCTATAAAATGTGGCTGTGGCAAGAATGAATTTTAACAGATACATGGCTAAAGCCACACACTTTTGCTCTTCAGCTTTCTCTTTAAGCTACTTAAGCCAAGTGTCTGGTTCTGTCTTTGGGGGAGCAGTTTGGCTTTTCTATGACCTTTTCAGTATGGTTATGTACCAATGGCAGGGCTGGGTTCAGCACACACATAGGACCTGTGAAACTCTTCTTTAATGCAGGTAGGAGGGGTGCACAGTGCAGCAATGACTGAGGACCCTGCTAAGCTTCTCCTGGAAGGGGGAATACTCAGCACCCGTGAGAACGAGGTGCCAAGCCTGCTGTGGGATTAGGTCAGGCTTCCACTTTGTTACAGGCACAGCAGTGTCAAAAGAAGGGCTGGGGTTTTGCTCCTGGTTTCTTAATCATACTTTGTCCAAGTAGAAAACAGTACCCAGAGAACACTCAGATCAGCATGCAGGTGATGCCTTTCAAGACCTGGCACACCGTCTAGCCAAATGCTACCCAGATGTCAGCACTGCCAGACACACACACTACTAGCTGCATCCATGGGTTACACACACCCATACTCATACCAAACTGTCTGCTGATCCCCATGGGGATCTGGAGATCCAGGAGCACTATTGGAGCTGCTGCCTCTCATGGGCTCCTCCATAGTCCCAGGACTGCCTTCTGGCAGCTTACCCTGGCATCTGGTAAGTAGGGCATCACCCTGGCCTTGCCCTAGGGAAATATTTCCTTCGGTACTGCTGGAAACAGCTCTGGCAGGGGCCACTGTGGCCACCTCCCCAGTACGAGGGGCTGGCCTGGGTTTGACTTTAGAGGGAGTGTGTGATGCAGGTGAGTAGTGTTGCCCAGGGTTTACACGCTCCTGTTGCTGCACATTCAGATTGCTGGCGGATGCTGTGGGTGAGGCAGACAACTGATGGAAGGAGAGCGGCCTCTCATCTTTTGGTGAGGCCAGGGAAAGGCGCCTCGTATCAAGCTGCCGGCAGCGGGAATCAACACCTTGCAAGGAGCCTGCCACCTTTGCAGACTGTGGCCTCTCTCTTAAGGTTGCCTGGGAGCTCAGTGGTGCAGAAGCCCTAGCTGTCTGACTGACAGCGTCCCTGCCCCCACGCAGGTCTGCTGGGGACTTCTGAGGGCTCTCATGCCTGTATGTTTCTGGGCCGGTGGCTCTGAGGAGGTCTGCAGAAGCTAAGCTAAATGCCCTGCTCAGTGACGTACTTCTCCTGCCTGCAGTTCCAGGCTGCTGAGGCTGTGCCATCTGCCGCGTCCCACTGGTGGGCTGGTGCTGTAGTGTGTGAGAAAGCTTAAGGGACCCTTGGGAGTTTGACAGAGGCTCAGGTTCGACTTGTCTGAGGTTTGGCTTCATGTGATTTCCAGGCTTAGCCGTTCTTCCTTCTTCAGTGGCGACAGCCATCTTTACAGCTGGAGCAATGAGACTAGGGGGCATCTTAGCAGCCTCCTTTCTGGACGGCTGAACCAGCAGGTTCCCAGTAGCTGAAGGCTCATTTGCTTTCCTAAAATAATCGCTGAGCAGGTCATCTCTGTTACTGGAGGTGTCCTAGTGTGAGAAAATATACACATGCCACATTAGTGAAAACGCTTTTTGTTTAAAGAACTATTCAGAGTTTTGTGTTCAGATAATCCTTCTTCCCACGTAATTCAACCCAAATTCAACCACAGATTTTATATTTAAAGGGGGAAACAAGATATGTTTACAATAGGCATAAATTCAAGTCAAGAAGTAACGTGCTCATCATAATTAGATCATGACAGCCTTGTTTGCCAGATTAACTGTCTTAAATTTAAAAAAAAAACACCACCTCACTTGCAATCTAGGCAGCAGCTCTCTTGCTCCTTTCACATCAGCCACTGCCACTGTAACATCAACATCATATTAATGACAGCCATTGATATCAGCAGGTATCAACGATGGTCTGTCATCTTCCAGAGTTCAGTTCATCTGGATAACTCTACTGTAACTTCAGTGATATAGAAGGAGAGAATACCTTGAGGAGATGTGCTACTATTACAAAAAAAGTTTCACTGCTTCTCCATTGATTCCCCTCACCTCTCCCATAGTATATTTGTTAAAAGCTGCATGTACAACATGTACAAAAAGTACAACAAAGGAGAAATTATTGTTTGCCCACAATTAACTTGCAAATTTTGAGTCAGACAATTAACCTGGCAGTAAAAGAAAACATACAACGAATATTTTGTGGGGATGGTCCATGCAATCAAAAAATGGGGATGTTTGATCAGCTGCTGTTGAACTATTAGTATGAGGCATGCTCAGAACAGTTAAACAGGGACATGCTGTCTTTGCAAAAAACGTGCTGAAACGATCTCGTGGAATTTATTTCTTTACTATTCTCTAGGGAGTATGTTAAAACTTAATATATTCACTTCACTAGCATTCCAAATGTTTCTTCCAGTCACAAAACTCATTTGCTAGAAGTGAACACCATCAAGGGTAATAGTAAATCGGGAAGATTTCTATGCTCAACTAAAAGTTAAAAGTATTATTGTTATTTTTAACTTCACTTTAAACTTCTGTTACGCACATTAACATTACAGCATGACTAGTCCTCCAAAACCACACATGCTTATGAACAAGCACTGGAAATACTTTATAAGCAATTAATGCAAGTAATCTGGCAGCCTTTAAAATAACAGCTAAGAGTTACAGTATGCTTCTACAGGTATTAATATGCAAAAGCTGAGGTAAGTTGGAGCTGTTGACTTCATAGCAAGAACAAGGGATACCCTGGGGATATACAGTGAAGTAGACCTCCTATTTCCCCTGCCTGTTCTGTGCCTCACGCTGTCAGGACATGAATGACTGAGGGCCGATTCAAGTGACTGCGAAGGTTCCTGATGAAGGGAAGGACATAGGGAGTAGCAAGAGGGATACAGCGCATCAGCTTCTAACAGAAATTGGTGCAATGAAATCATTTCACTCTCATTTAAACTGCGCCGACGCTGAAAAGGAACAAGGATGACAGAAAGAATGAAAATGGAGACATGGTCATGTAGTTACAGACAAGAAAAATACAAAAATCAAGTTTTAAACATCTCCAAAAGCTAAGAACTGTATTTAGGATAATGAGGGAATAGCAGGTATATTTAAATATTGCTCTGAAAATTCAAGGACCAGAATTTACTAATGCCATAAAATAGCACAGCTCTGTTGATTTCCACTACTGTTATCAAGGCGTTCATGAAACAGAAACATCTGTTCACATACGCTGTCAGTGAATTGTTCTTCGGATATTACCATGCTTGATGCTGCACTGCCTCACTACTGTACAGCATGTCTGAGCAGTAAAAGACAAATGCCATCTTCATTTCTGACAAATCACTTCAGTGTGCGGCGTATTCTTGCAGTCATTGAACCAACAGAACAGTGCCAGTCAGCACACAAACATGCAGCATGGTGAAAGCATCAACTTCCTTCGACAAGAAAATCATTCCCTCTCAAATGCACTGATGGTATGTTCAAGATTAGGAGATGGTTTTAACAACTGCATATTTTACACTTAAATTGAAAACTGCTGTTAGGTTTCATTTCTAATTACAGATTTAGCAGCTGAAAATTACACAGAAAACTTATCAATTCATAAATAAAAACACTTGGAGCTGAAAACTGATGATATAATACAAAACCTTGACCACAACTGTTTGATATTAAAAAGCCCCAGCAATCCAATACATAGTACTTGCACCGAATTATCTGCCTGACTTGCCATAGGTGATAGACCAAAATAAATTAGCAGAGTGCTGTGTGAAAGTTAATCTTGCTTTAGTTGTTGGAACCGTTTCATTCATTTTGCAAGATTTAATAGTTCTCTGCAACTTCTACACATATGAGCAAGGATCTTCTTCTCTTTCCCTGTTTCCCTATGCCCTCGTCCTCCTGAATCAGCTTTGAACAGTTTTTTGACATCTGAGATAGCCTATCTAGCTCTATTTACTTACACTTGGTGGGGACAGCCTGTTGCTCTCTTCCAAGAACTCTTCCAAAGTTACCATCTCACTGCCAGGTGAGGCAGACCGTTGCCTGCCTGTGAAAGACTGGGATGGAGTACTCTTCTGAGGTATATCGTAAGAGATCAAACCATTCCTGTAGGAGGAGGATTCATGCCTGCTGCCAGGGCTTAAGACAGCGGAAGCAGAGTGAAAGGGATAGGTGTCTCGGAGCAAGGCTGGTGCCTCTCTGCTTAGCACCGTATCTTCACTGCTGAGGCTCTCGGTTCTACCATGGATATGATCTAAGGAACCTGAGGAGAAGTATAAAAATCATTAAAGACACTGTTCTTCCCTCATTGCAGTAGATTTCTCACTGAAGTAGGAACTTTATCATCCAGGGCCACTTCCACACAGACCAGGGGCCATTTTTTTTACCTTACTTTCATCTCCCATAGAACTCAAAGCAGTCAGAACTTAAAAAAAATCAGGACTAGTTAATGTCTTCCAGTATATATTTTGAGTCTCTGTGTTAAACAAGCATACCTACTTGTTCAAAGAATAGCAATAATACAGATAGTAAGGGGGCCTCTACCATCTCTGTGCCACTAGAAGATCTCCCAGTCCTGGCTGTGTGTGATCCAAGAGCCAGAACCTGCCAGTGGGAAACTAGAAAGCAGATTTTTCCACAGTGCCAGGTCTCCTGGCATCCTTCAAGGAGGCACAACGTCAGCAAAAGCAAATCTCCAGAGCACACTGATTCCGTAGATAAGCTATGTACAGATTAAGAACAGCAGAGACCTGTTGTTGTAAAAGGAGTCTAAGAGTGGCCTGATACTTCCCACAATGATGCCACTCAGACTGAAGTAAAACTAGACTGCCTGCTTTAAAAGCAACCCCTTGCCAGAATCAATCTCAGAAAAATACTTCCTGCCAGTAGTTTTGATTCCCAAGACAGCTATGTCCAGATTGCGTAATGATTACAATTTCAAAACAGTCTTCAAATTTAATTGGAAGGAAAACAGCATTTCGCACAGCTTCATGGAATTTCACTTCCTGTTTGTCAGAGCTCAGCTGTAAAAGCTTTACCTTTCAAATTGAGGGGCGAACTACTGCTGGAAGCGTTTCTACTGCTCTCTAAACTGTTTGGCCTGGACACTGAAAAACACAAAACAAGCATTGAACAAACAGATCTTAAGTTCCTCCGATTCTCTAAAAGACGTGGCTACAGTCTGCCTTCTGAAAACAGGACCTGGGCAACTAAGTCACTGTAAAAACCTTAACAACGTGATATACCCAGGATGCCAAAGTCTGGACAGAGTAGAAACCATTCTCATATGGTTTTTCCATCTTGTTTTTCTCACAAATAAACATGTTCTGGGTTTTGCCTTTACAGTAACTATAAACAAATTCATGTAAATACTGAAGAAGTTCAACAATAAGTTGCTGGCTCCTTCTCAGCTTGTTTCTGGCTGGTAACCAGCCTGCAAATTAAGTCTTCTGCAAATCTCTAAGCAGGCAGTGCTGCTGCTGCACCACCATCGTGCATCCCCACCCCCCATCCCAAATTTTTTTTTTATTGCTGATTCACTCCCTTAAGGAAGGAATTGAACATTGTCCAGAAAAATCAGCAACAAATCTGCAGGACATGCATTAAAGGCTCTGTTGCTGGGGCAAAGCAACTCATCTCAGTGCCAGCATTGCTTCTGAAAATTTATTTTGGGAAAATGTCTATTTAAAAGCTTCTCAATAGAAAACCAGAAGTAATTAGACCCACATTCTCAAAACACTGTTTCGTTAGTACATGTCATTCTATCGTGTTAATTTAACTAAAATGCACCAGGAGAGTTCACGTGGATGCAACCTAACAAGTCTTAATGCAGAGGTTCAGAGCATTCATATATGCTACAAACTTACTGTGCTCTCTGGAGCTTGCGAACTCCACCTCAGGGGACTGTTCACACAGATTATCTTCTGAATTACAGCCTGAAAAGAACACAAAACTTAAAAGGCAATATTAAACACAGGAAGGTTAATCCTTCAGATCAGTTTCCAGTGCATTCTAGTAGTGTAGAAGACTAAGGTGATCAACAAGGGTTTTCTAGAGCACTGGAAGAGTAGCCATCTTCTAACCACTGCTGTGAACCACCGCGCAAGGAACCATGAGAGAACTGACATCCAAATGCCATCTGTCAAGCTGATGACATTACAGGAGTAAGAAGCCCTGTATCTGATCTATTAAACCATTAGGCAGATAAAGTAGGACTGAAAATACTAGTGCTCTGGTTTTGTACTTGAATGCCACTAGAAGCCATGTTTCACACAAGCGGGAACTACAAAGTAGCCTGACTTGTACTAACAGCTAGTACATCAAATGCACGCACACCTTTTGGTCTGCTGTGGAGCCTGGAGATGGGGGTGGAAGTGTGCAGGTGAATAGCTGAGGTCGAGTAAGTCCTGGCACCCAGGTCCACATAGCAGTGTTTCGTCGCAGAGTCTGCTGAGATTTCAACGTTATCATTGCTGCCTCCGTGATGGGAATTCCTCTTTTGCTTTAGGTCCATTAGCACTGAGGGGGAGAAAGGTAAATAAATAGGAGTCAATGAAAAATACCATTAGGAGATTTATCTGCCCATACAAACATGACAAGCAGGCACAAAGAAACTGCACAACAACTGAGGCGCTAGTTTTGCAAGCTTTTCCACAAACAGTTCAGTATTGGATAGGAAATTTCTACCACCAGTTTTTCAATCATGTGTGCTCTCTGTAAAGTGTGGGAGTGACAAGGGCTGCTTAGTGCCAGTGGGAGGGTTGGTATTATACATGCAACAATTACCGTGAAAGGAGGAAGAAAAGGAGCAAAGACATGAATGCAGAAAAGATAACTGAGGTGTGAAATTCCCGTTACATTATTCCTTGCAGGTACGTTTTACAAGAACTTACTTCAGTAATAAAATAGAATAAGGGAAGAGTGACAGAAGTCTCACTCTTATTCAAAGAGAAATAATGCTGCTTTGGAAATTATCCAGCACAATCTGCACACTAAGCTAACTGCTTTCAGGTTTAGATCTTTGCTGGGGTAAGAGCTCAGTCTCTACAATGTTAAAACTCTGCTGCTCTTATGATGCTGTGGTGCAATGATTTTTAAGTGGAATTCCTGGGATCTTAGCAGGAGAACAACAAAAACTACCTGCTAGAATATTATTTAGATCCTGAAGGCTGAAGGTATCTTTCCTAGTGATGAGGTAGGTTAATTCACCGTAATGTGAACGAACACTTTAAGGCACCCATAAAATAGAACAAAATTTAAAGAATTTACTACAGGAAACACCCTTAATGAGATGTGAGATTCTCGTTTTCTATATATTTCTATGGAGTACTTTTACTTAACTAACAGTAACTAAATGCTGAAAACACAGCAGACTGCAGTGGTCAAAGTACACAAGTTGCAGAGACGATGGACAGACAGTTCAAAGCACAGAGCAGTAACAAAGCTGCATTAGAGAAATGGACCAAGTTACTGTCATCTCAGAGGACTCCTGGAAGATGACTTCAGAAGCAGTATTTTCTCCCACAGTCTGCGTGGGCTTCATAGCACAGGGCTGGCACTTTCTCTCAGAACTGAGGTTTGTGGCACGCCTGTAGGGGCGATCACTGGCTAAAGCTTGCCATGCAAATCTGTATTTCTAACTGACTTTGTAGATGCACTAACATCTTCCATAGATGCTAGAATTATTAATTGCCCTGGAAACAAATGTTCTCTCCAAATCTCAAAACGGGCAGCAACAGACTGCCGTGCCAGTGCCCTTGGTTGTGTCACAGTAGGACCACTTCTCAGAGTGAAAAGGGAGATGAGATCTTTTGGCCTCTTTGCTGAGCTCCCCAGAGCATATTGCCCACGGTGCATACGTTTCTCTAATACAGAGTGGGGACTGGACCCACACATTAATTTCAGAAGCCACCAGGTCGTGACTTCAGGCAGTAAGAATTCTGGACAATGGATCCATGATGGATGTTACTCCCATTCTTACGAGAACAAATCTACTTTCCTCTTCAAAAAAAAATCTGTCAAAACTGAAGCACCAGAAATTGAAACTTTAGCTCCATTCAAGACGAATTTTCATAGCTGGAAGCGTAAAACCTTGCTAAACAGCAGGTTTGAACACAAATGTCAAGACACTTTGTGGAGAATAATTTTCCCAGTAGCTTCCACTCTATATTCAAAGCTAGACTATTAGAAAGCAAAAAAGATGTTGAAAAACCTGCCCTTTTTACCATTTAGTGCACAGAATATTGGAAAAATCTCCAGGATTTGCAACTACTTATGTATTTTAGTAGGACTACAACATTGTAGAAAGCATAGCAACAGCAAATCAGTTCGACATTTTAACTGAACACGATGCAAGTAGGTGACTGCAAGAAAATATATCGCAACGCATAGCAACTTCACTTACTTATAACACGCACCACAGCCAATATACGTACGCAAACTGTATGCCATGAGGTCCCCTAAAAATGTGCTGCATTGAAGAAATGGTCCACAGTGTGCAATAGTGATGCATCTTCTATAGGAAAACTTAAGTCCATGTTCACTAATCTGTGCTTGTATTTAGAGTATTGTAAAGACATGCTGAGTGTTTCTATCAAGGTGTGCATTCTTTTAAGGCACATGGGAATTTTTTTGGTTGTTTAAAATATTTGTCAGAAATAAATGAAGATAAATGCTAAAGAGAAGGTGTTAGAAATCTCCCAATTCCGGGAAAGAAAGAGGTTCATTAGGAGAGGATGGGATGTCGGAAGACCAGAACCGGAGTCGACTAGAGAGAGACTGATGACTTGATGGAGACTTAGGAGACTTTTCTTTATCCTTGATTTTGCTTCTCAAAAAGGCAATCTTTTTGCGCTGCGCAGCTAAAGTGTTATCACCCAGGTATCCCAAAAAGAAGAAGAAAAAAAAAGTAAAAAAACCCTTGTAAATAAAACTTAAAAGTATCTTAAAACAGATTAAAGACTACACAACCAGTAAAAATGAAAAAGGCTAAACGAAGACTAATACATGTATTTGGAAGACTGATTAACGCATAGTTAGTCATAGTTACTCTGACTCAAGTTAACACATATACATAAAATGTAAGCAAGTCCATTAAGAAATTACTGTTAGATCACCCCAAATGTTTTTACTTAAAAAGAAAAACTAAGTAGATGTGTGTGTTACTTGGTGACAGTATACTCAAATTGCCTAGGTGTATTCTAGAATTTAATACTGATGCTCATCATCTCAACATAAGCACATTTCATATCACATCAAAAAGAATGAAGCTGCAGAGACTTTGTTATCTCTGGCATTCCATGAGGGCCTTGTCCTGTGGAAACCTAAGCCCAAATCCCCAGGTTGAACTCTGGATGCATGTTAAACACTTAACATCTCCTGGAATCACATGGATGATGTGACACATGCACTTTTATTTTAAGAGTATCAATAACCTCGAAGAATTAGAATGGAGAACAGGAAATATAAACCCCAATCAAAATAAAAGCTTCAGCCAGACAGGCACTTGCAGTAGTTTGTAACAACAGTTCTATCCTCCTCAGCTGCTCCCCTTCTGTTTCCCACACTCCCCAGTGGGAAGACAGGACTTATTAGTTAAGGATTAATTTCAAAACTGCTTCTTGAAAAGTACTCCAGGAGGACAAAAATCTACATATAGAAGCTGACAGAAGTGACCTCAAAAGAATAAGCAAAGCTGTATTACCTTTAATAAAGACCACAGAGTATTTATTTTGAGGAGTTTTCTTTAAAATTTCCCATAATTAGGAACACCTAATTTACTATATAAACTAACTAAACAGAAGAAGAAATAATTCCATTTTCCTTCCATTCACCTTAGAGTGTTCAAAAAAATAATATAATCATTTTACATTAAGAAATCTTTAGTTTGATTCAAAGTCAAGACACGGTATCATCCTCCAAAATAATTAAGAGTACAACAAATTAGCATTTTCTATGTTATTTCTTGGGAACGTGCGCCATCTCCTGGCAGTGGCCGTAAGACCAGCTATTACCCATTTGAAGACTAATTGCTAATGAACCATAATATTAAACGGTCCAATTTCAAACTGCTTTGTTGCAAAACTCCAATAAATTAAGTATTTCCAGCAACTTATTCAGTAACATGCAATATAATATTCAGGCAAACCCAGAAACTATATACAAAATCTGAAGGGAGAAGAGATAAAGGGAACAAACCAAACTAAAACCAAACCAAAACAAATAGGCTTTTTAGTTTAGGGTTTTTTTTTTCTTATTAAAGGTTGTAGTTTACTAAAACAAGGGATATAAAACAATGTAGTGGAGTATTAATATATCCCATATATGAAATATTAAAAAAAAAAAAAATCTTTAAAATCTTTTCAAAAAATACTGTTCAGCTCATGAATTTAGGCTGAGTGTTCCTTACCTTTGTTTGAAGAACCTCCAGGGTGCTCTCTGTCTTCCACAGAGTTTGACCCTTGAGAGGTATTATCCTGAGTCTCTTGTTGATGTTTCAGTTTTTGGGAGGCAGATGGAGAGTTTACCGTTTCCGGGGATTCAGAATTCCATGGAGGGCTTTCTGCTGCTGGTTTCAACCGCTCCCTTGTAGTCTCCTTCTTTGGCTTGATTAGTTTGACTAAGGCTCTGGCTCCAATCCAGTGGTTTTTCCTGATAAAGCAGGTTTTGTGAATGAGATTGATAAAACACTACAAGAAGTACTCCCTGAAAAATTTTACAGTTGCACTGAAGCCATCAATCATAGAATGGTTTGGGTTGGAAGGGACCTTAAAGATCATCTAGTTCCAACACTCCTGCCATGGGCAGGGACACCTTCTACTAGACCAAGTTGCTCAAAGCCCCATCCAACCAGACCTTGAACGCTTCCAGGAATGAGGGATCCACCACCTCTCTGGGCAACCCGTTCCAGTGTTTCACCACCATCACAGTAAAGAATTTCTTCCTTATATCTAATCTAAATCTACCCTCTTTTAGGTTAAAGCCATTACTCCTTGTCCTATCACTACATGCCCTTGTCAGAAGCCTCTCCCCATCTTTCCTGTAGGTCCCCTTTAGGTACTGGAAGGCTGCTATAAGATCTCCCTGGAGCCTCCTCTTCTCCAGGCTGAACAGCCCCAACTCTCTCAGCCTGTCCTCATAGGAGAGGTGCTCCAGCCCTCTGATCATCTTTGTGGCCCTCCTCTGGACTCACTCCAACAGGTCCCCATCCTTATGTTGGAGGCCCCAAAGCTGAGTGCAGTACTCCAGGCAAGGTATGACAGAGGGGGAGAATCACCTCCCTGAACCTTGTTCATCATGCCATTCTACACTCTATTCGTTTACTGTCGTGAAATGTTTGGAAAAATGCAGCATGAATTCCGCAGAGCTTGAGATCCATTTCTCTCCCAAAGTAAAAATTATTTTACATAAATATTTATTCAGCATCAGAAATGTGAGAAAGATAATTGTTTCCTCTGCTAGAAATCTAAGCTACACATATGGACCCACAGAAGACAATTTAACAGTGTGAAAACCTCTACTACAGGAACAGAAATGAAAGAAAGGGAAGAAATGAAAACGGCTTTAAAGATTAATCCCTCTCTTTGCTAAGGCTATCAGTCAGAACTATGTGTGGTAGAATTAGCTTTTTTTTTGTTAATTTTTTTTTTTTAAGTCCTCTCTCTCCAATGGCCTGCTTATTCCCTTTGAAAGAGCAGCTCTGGAAGCTCCTACTGCTGCTTAGTCACCATATTGGAGGTCCTTCCCCAGTATCTGTTATCTCCAGTTATGGGGAGCCCTTTCTCATTCTCACAAATCTGTACAATAGCAGAACTGAACCCAAATGGGACTTACTTCTTTGGAGTAGGATCATAAAACTTGTACTGGTCCATTATCTTCTCTTCAAGTTTTTCCTTGTGTCTCCTTAAGGCATTCAATTTATCACTGTGAGGGGGAAAAGTACATTCTGAACCATCCAGATGAAATTAAGCATAATAAAAAAAAATTGAAGACCAAAAGCCACCAAGAGAGGAAAGAGACTGACGTCATTTTCCTATCACATAACCTTCATAATCCTACTGAGCTCATTCACTGTTTGTTTAGAGAGGGCAAATGAAAAAGCCTACTAAACTTGCTGATGGATGATTTTTGTGGAACAAGCATGAAAGGTGAAAGAACAACAGTAGATTGGTGCTAGATTACTCACTAGTAACTCAGGCAGAGTCTGTCTGGTGAATGTTAAGATTCATCTTACTTTGTTTTTTGAAAATTTGTGTGCTAATTGTTCAGTCTTATTCACAGATCACTGACAACTACTCATGGGTTAAGATCCTTACATAGTTTGAACTTGTCTATGTGACAACTTGGTATTTTATTCCTGTTCGTTTTACTCTGTTGTAACTAGAAAAATAAGTGTTTGATCTTTTTTAAGACTACTTTGGTCTCCTGCAAGCAGTGTCAAAGCACTTTTAGCAGTGCCATGTAGTCTTACTACTTTTTTTAACTCTTTATCTCATTAACCTGCACAGTGGATGTTAGAAAATCTTTTTTCATTCAAGTAGTGGATCTAATGTATCTCCACCACAGAACTGTCAGACACCTGGATAAATATGCTTGGAGTACATCTGAATTGTATTCAGCTAATTTCAGCACACAATTTCTAACATTTCAGCCATATAATCTAGTACTGAAATAAAACTCAGTCAGCAACTCCAACATCATCATGAGGTGTTTAGGCTAAAATTCTTGGGATTAAGAATACTTTTCTTCCTTCTTATATATACATATAAGAGAAATTCACTGCAGTGAGAACAGGATTCTTTGCAAATGTATAGTAAGTTTAAATAGGCTATCTCACTTAAGCATGTCACTCCGCGCACAGGGGATGCAGCAATGTATATTGACACTTGCATTCTTAAAAACAACATCAAAAGTAGTATTTCTTGTAATGCAAATGACAAAAATGAGAGGAGTATGAATACTTGCTTCAGGAATCTAAATATAAAATTGTTCGCAAAAAATTACATTTTTGTTGCAACTCAGCTGTTTTTCCAAGCTCTTCAGAAACCTTTGAGAAGTACCGTGAGGTTTAGCATTCCATCTGTTATAACTAAGTTTTCCACATGGGTTCATCTATGTCATTTGACAAGAGCTGTGCTTGTCCAGGTGTCTTCTGAATATCTCTTTGCAGTAAGGCAATGTGAAGAAATTTTGTAGCTTCTCTCCATTACACAGATCTCCTCCCAAACACTCCCTCGTCTAGCAAGGTATCAAGTAATCCTGTAATTCCCCTGCCTGTCCTTCTACTCCTGATACATTATCTGTATTCTGTGTTTGTCTAGATGACTTTTTTAGGTTTCACAATTTCAGTCTCTAGTTTCTTACATGTACTGTTTCTGTTCTTCATGATATTGTTCCTTGTTCTCCATGTTCTGCTCCAGTAACATCTGGTTCTGCTGGCTCAGCATCTGAATCTGACTCAGGAGATGATGGTTTTCTTCTTCCAAGTTTCCCTTTAGACGGGACAGCAGCTATTAAACAAGATAGATTAATCTCTCCTCTGCATCTGGCATCCCTGGAAGTGCACCATAATCAAGCTAACACAACAGCATAGCAACCTAGGATACAAATTTATAAACTTCAAAGTATATGGGGGTGTTATTACGACCACATAGCTTGACGTATCAAAAGCGTCACACAGTGAATGTTAGCAGTCTAACAGGAACCCTACCAGTATACCTACCTAGAGCTACTCACCTCACAGTGGTTATCCAGCTTGGTCAGAGAGATATCCATGGACTGGTGCTGTTCTTTCAGCTCATCATAGCGAGCCTGCCAACGATTCAGCTCCAGCTGAGAGTTGTTCAAGGAAGTTTTCAGCTCTTTAGTGTGTAAATGTAGCCCTTCATACTCTGCCTTTAGTTGACTGTGCAAAAAATTCACCCTGAACACAAAGGAGACAGTAAGCTTATGAAGGACACTTCCCAGGAAGCACCTCACATTCAAAGACCACACCATCAGTGGGCAGCCGTCGCTAAATCGAGTATTACGTTCCAAAGACTAACTCCTAAAGACATCTAAGCATATAGTAAAATTTTATTAAGAAAGTAGTAATTGCATTATAAAATACTTCAAATCTACAAAAGAACCAAAAGGAAAACAGATGAAACATAACACTGCTATTTCTTCAGTGTGTAAGGAACACACCACAAATTTCTGAAGCACAATATATTTAACAGCATTTTGATATAAAGGCAGCTCTATTCGGCACAAATAAAGAACACTCACTCAATTTTTTTTCCTGATGCACAAAATATGAGCATTAAAGTGTCCTGAACTGTAAGACACTGCCACAGCATCATCTTACATCATTCTTTTATAGCTTTTGGTAAATTTAAAAACATCTACAAATCACGAAAGCATAAAATTAAATAAATAGATAAATAAAAAATATTAAACTCTGTATCTGCTGACAAATCAGCTAAGCCTTGCTCTCTGTCAGCATTGGAATTAATATTTTATAACATCATTCTTTGTCCCAAGAGAAAATTGAGTTGAAAACAGCAAGCACGAGGAAACCTCCTTTGCACAGCTCTGCAGTGTTCTAACATGCATTGCAACTGAGACAGTGTATGAAACTTTTGTGACTGAACTTACGATTTTTAAAGATCATTCATATCAATCACTAAGCCCACTTTTAATAACAAGAATCAAGTCTCTTCCAAGTATTAATAAATGGCAGGTCTCTCCAGGCAGCTGAAAATAATCAGCAATGGTAACTCCTAGAACTAAATGATTTTGTGTAAAAATCATAATACAGTGCTCCTTAACAGAAGAAAAAAAACAAAAACAAAAACAAAACAACAACAACAAAAACCCCAACCAAAAAACAAGGGTAGGAACCATTTCACACAACTCCAGATATTGAGAGTTTTGGTTATTTGTAGCTCTACTTCAAGACAAGTGCTCAGAAACAACTCATTACAGAAACACTTGTGAACTAAACTACATGTGGAAGTTCATTTTGAATGAGCAGAAGTCCCAGGATTAGACCATGTTTGAAGCACTAAACAGTACTTGTTGAAAGTGTCCATGAAGTTGAAAATCTTAAATGAGTTGAACAAAATGATCAAATTAACAAGACAGAAATTGGAAAAAAAATTAACAGATGCATTCATGAAGGTATTCTGGAGCTACAGTTAATGTAACACAGCAAAACAACTGTGTTTTTTGCATAACTGACTTTTTAATGATATATACAATAATTCAGCAAGAGAACCATACCTGTCCAGCTCCTCCCTTAGCTTCTGATTTTCCCCAGTAGTTATTGCATTTGATCTCCTCTCTTGTTGCAGAACCTCTCTCTCATTTTTCAAAACTATTTCCAACTCTTCCAATTCTGCTTTGTGTTTCATTAAACTGTTGTATCTGCAAAAAGAGGAGCAGCGCACACTCAGCTTTCATGTAAACATTTTTCTTCCTCTAGTTTAATATTTTTTTTGTAAATAATACCACAACAACCAGAAAGGATGATTTTTTTTTTCCTGCCTGCTTAGTTTCATTCATTCACGTTTGTGTGGTTAAATATCTACCAAGGCTGAAGAATTCCACACTATGCAAGGAAATTCAGCTTAGTCTATAAGTCAACAGGGAGGAGTTTAGACAAAAAATGCATTTTTTTTTAAAGTAAACTGGAACACAATTGCCAGAACCTTATTTCAATCACAGATCCTGATCATTCAGTAACATCATTCACAAACAATTGTCAGTGGCAAGTTTCAAAAACCTGACTAAAAAGCAGAAAGCAGCAGCCAAAAAGCAACAAGCAAGCAGTGGAATGAGCAGCAGTTTAGTAGGTAACAACCTAGTACACATCAGGTTGTATGCATAGGTAACAGCATCCTGCACAGGTAATAATCTCCTGCATATTCCACACAGATGGTGAGCTGACACCTTTTAGCAGGGGCTGACCCACCTGCTGGAGTGGCTTTACTTGTTCACTAGTGAGAAACTCAAAAGCAACACCAGTGTTCATGTCCAGGCTTCCACTGCTACCTGGGGTATACAATTTGTGCATAAATCATTCAGGGTGGGGAGACGGGCAGAGACAGAGGGCAGATGCCATCAACTACGCCTTTTAATTTCAATCTCTGAAACACTGAAATAATAGAGGTGTGGAACAACGCCCCTGAAACTTGTCACAGGCATGGATTAGGCAGGCTCAGCCTCCCTGAGCTGCTATACCACCTGCATTCAGAAAATGCTGCAAAGAACAGCGGCTTGAGACCACTTCGCAAAACAGCAAACTATTCTCAGAAGACTTTTTTTTCTTCTGGTGGTCTCTGTCAGTGTCTGTGTGTTCCCACACACACACCAGCACAAGCCACGGGGGACATTGGTGCAGTGAGTGTCAAAAGTCATCAGCATGTTTTTCTGTGACTGTGATAAAATGATATTGCCCCAAAATACTTGTGGGCAGACACATCTGTGCCAGTCACAAGGAAACATTCTTCTAAGCAATTTTAAAACAGCAACCAGGTGCGAGATGCTGCATCGCTTGCAAAAGCTGAAGAGAACAAGCAGCATCTAACTGCGACTTTCATCCCAGCAGAGATGAATGCAGAGCACAGTTACTCTGCAGTCACAAAAACTTCAAAATAAAAACAAAAGCAGCAGACAGCACCAAATACACAGACTCCTGCCAACTTGGTTTTCTTTCAGGCTACCATTCCCTTCATGCCAGGGTCAAATTACAGCCTGTCCCAAATTCCAGTCCATTGAAGGGCCACACAGAAAAGTACCTGTCTCTCAGACAAAAGCTGCTTTTTGCTATTCATTCCCAGTAAGAGCAGCGAGTTTAATTAACCTTATTTGTTTTCTTCCACCGCTCAGCTCCAGGACATTTCAAACTCAATGTCTCTATAACAAATGGAAGAACCTGAAAGCAGAGGAAGGTTTCACATCCAGCTCCGAGACAGATTTAATACATGCCAATCCACAGTCTGAGAAGAGAAACTCCACAGCCAGTCTCTTGGCAGAGACTACCATGGCTGTCTCCGCAGAAACTGTGTTGTGAATTCTTTTGCCATTTTTGTACGACAGGGCTACTCCGTTCATTTTTATCCAAGCCCTCTATTTTTTTTAAAGAGGGCTACTTAGAGGGAAGCAGTATGCTGTTCCAGTTTTACCAGCTTGGCCCAGCTCCACATGCTGCCTTTGAGCATGAGAACCCTGGAGCTAGACCACAGCTGCTCCCCTAGACACTAGGTGAGGTAAGAAAGAAGAAACTGCTTGCAAAAATGCAAGTGATCTTGCATCTCTGGAGCCCTAATGAAATCCCTAGGCAAAAGACTTTCTTGTAGTCCAGATTCAACATAGAGTCTACCATTTAAGAAGGATTTGTGCAACCCGACAAGCTCTACCACTAGAGGCAGGGTTACCCATCCTGCAGGCTATCCAACGCTCATGTTCACTCCACTACTTTAGGCATCAGGTGCTTAGACAGAGGGGTTTTAAAAATATTCTCTTATACATGCAAATAAAATCAATTTTGGCTCTGACGCAATCCATTCCTGACACTGAACAATCATATTCGTCTTTACTCCTTTTGGCTTTCACTCTTTCTGCTGCTTTGTTAGGAGAAATACTATGGGTAGGTATTTGTGACAGAGAATTTTAAAAATGCTCAGCTATGATAAAAAGCATGTCGCAAAAGGAACCCAGAAAAACAATTACTAGTCAGCATTGGTAACATAACAATACAAGTCCTTGCAATATGTAACCCTCTACAGCAAGGATTCTTTTTTTCCAGTGAATGAATTTTTCCAGTGTCTCTACAGGATTAGACTTCTCCAGAGTAAGCCACAAAGAAATGCTCAAGGATGTGCTAATCAATTGTAGCTACTAAGCTATTACCTCCCTTTAGTCACATGCAGTAAAAATAAAGCTATTTAAAATCTGCAGCGAACGAGTCCAGCTTTTCTGTGCTCACTGAGATGGTCAGCCAAACACCACAAGGTCAAGAAATTGCTATTAACGGTAAACGATCCTAACATACTAGCTCTCCTTTTCTTGCTGAGTCAAACTCACATGTCTGTGGTTTGCTGGGCTATGACAGGCCATTTCACTGCAGTTACACACAAGCCATTAATAAATCCCTACTGCAATGCTAATACTGTGCAGATAGAGTCGAGCGAGGTTTAATGAAGTTTGCTAAGGTGCAGAAAATATTCTGTGGTCAGAATGCATCGGAGTGAACTACACAAACCTCAGGGACCTTGGCTGTACACAGTGTTAGGAGTCCACAAGCTAACTAAAGTTGCTGTGGATTTTTCTAGACAAGCTGCAATCCTGCCTTAAGCAACAGAACTATGATTACAATGCTGTCACCGAGAAAATCAATTACCTTGCAGTTGGGACAAGCAAAACCCATCTCTTCGACACTGCACAAGCAAACTTACTGGCTGCACTCAGCTACTCTGGTAAAATTAAGCAGGTAGTGCATTCTAGCAGAAGTTGAAAGTGAGATATTTCATCTTAGCAGTTAAACATCTCAGGGTGGCAGAAGAAAATAGTTTTCTTATAGCTGTTTTTCGAACTTTCTCCCCTCTGCTCTTTCAGTCAGCTGAACTGCACATAGCACGTGATAAAGAGAAAACAAAACACACAAAGCGGCTTGTCTCTCTTTTTCTGACAGTCAAATAGAGACACAAGTTGTCCTTGGACAAATCGCCTTGGTAAGTATCTTTTGAGACTGATCTGCTGAGGACCACAATGCACTCTTAAAACTACCAAAATCAACCTGCTCTGAGTATAGAAAAGGCCATAATCTGTTCCCCTGCAAGATCCGTCACTGGCAGCCCCATCTCAGTAAGAAAGAGTCCAAGTTATTAATGTTTACAATGGTGATCTGAGCACTTATCACTAGAGATTACCTATTTTTAGAAAACCACATCTTCCTTAGGCTAGGACCCAAGAAAACAAAGAACCCACCAAACTCCCTCAACACACCCTACTGTGATTATCTCGAGCAAAGTCTGAATCAATCAGAAGCATTAATCAGTCTCAAAGAGACTTGGTAAACAGGAACAGTGTCTGTGTAATCACTTACAGCTCATTTAGCTGACAGCCAAGCAGCTGTCCTGTCACACAGCCCTGGTGCATATTTTAATCACAATAGGTTTATTTCTGTACTTCATCAAAATCTACTGCACATTGTATTGCCAGCTCCTTAGTCTCTGGGAAACAAAAGTTTAGCGTTAGTTTTTAGTCCACCCTCAAAGATCACCATTGAGTTGCTCTGAAGCCAACTCATGCTCTTGCACAGAAACTGAACCTAAATACAGGTATTTTGAGGGAAATCACCGAATTGTTTAAGAAAAGTTTTGAGGGGTAGGCAGAGTGGCATTTATGTAGTAGTACATTATATATATTGTTCAATCCACAAACAATTGTCAGAAAATGGCAGTGACTAGAGACTAAACAATAGATTACTCTGATTTCACAATTCAAATGAATGGCTTGAAGCCAAAGCCTTAGATTCTGAGAACTAGAAGAAAATAAATAATACCTCGCTATCTCATAGCTAGCTCAATACAGTTTCCTTCAGAGGGCCTCCTTTGTCATTAGGCTGATGCCACGCACAGTCTTCAATGATTTAATATTTCTCAAGATACATACTATTCACACATAGGTAATTACCTACATGACTGGCAGACCCTACTGTATGACTAGAAAAGATATCCCAACAGTAGAACTGGGAGAATCTTTTTAAGGCTGCATGTTAATATAGCACAGATTCTTAAATGTAGTAAAGGCAGTTAAGCTACTTCTGACAAAACATCCCCAAGACCCAAGCCCGTGTTTGCCATGTATCACCAGTCATCTGTGGTCTGCCACCTTTACAGGTCTGAAATCTGCAGCTTTGCAAATATTTGGACTTAACCTCCTAATGATAGCAAGAATGAGAAGACACTTTTTCAGGGGAACAACTTAGTAGTTTCCAGTTGTAACTGGAGACCAACATTTAAGGCTAAAATTGTAACATGGGCACATTCTGGCTACACTACACCCCTGAGCAGTGAGCGTACCTCTCACCCAGACCTTTGTGCTCCAGATCCAGGTTTCTGTGTAATGTTTTCAGGCAGCTGTGCTGGTTTATTAGCATTTCATATTCTGCAGACTGCCGCTCATGCAGTGAAGCAAGGTGTTCGTGGTCCTGAAGCAACGACTCATACTCAGCTTTTAGTTGCTCCTTCTGTTTCAGTAGATTTTCATTCTCATTCTCCTTGGCTGTCTGCTGATTTTGGAGTAAAGCATTCTGGGCCATCAGTGAAGCACTCTGGGAGCTGATAGTTGAATTTTCTACCTAAAGTTTCTCAAATAAAAAGTATTACTTAGTTCCACCTACTGGTACATACAACAAACATGTAGTAGTAGCATGTGTCTGTATAGAGTTAATCAAAAATGCATCCATTGCTTTGCAGACTTAAGACGTCTATGGACAATTTGGCAGAATTCTGGTATTATTGCTGGTAGTATGCACCATATAAAGCCATACTATCAGCAGTTTGAAAAACATCAGGATAACCCCCAAACTGAAAAAAACATTGGTTTACTAGCAGAAGCTCTTAAGCCTGAAGACCATGGCGAGCTGGAATACTTGCAACTCAACTACATCTGTTGCAATCACGTACAAAACCAAAGTCATCTCATGTTTGTGTACAAGTAATGAAAACTTAAGTTTACCCAAACTCAAAAAAATTAACTGCACCATTGTTATGGGGGCAGCACTCCCGATTTCAGCAGATAGGTAGTGCATTGATTTTATATGTTGCTTATATACTTCAATTACAGGTGAGAAATAAGTAAAGAGAATAACAACAAAAAAACCACCTGTGAACATGCAAGAGTTTTTGAAAAGCTTGAAAAGGGAAATTCACGTAAAAAATATTAGAGCTAATCCAATGTTGTCCTTTAAACTGTTCTCTTTCTCAAATTAAGTTTATTTTTTCAAAATTAAAGTGATGTCTAAGAGTATCTGTCTTCCACCAGCAACTTTGACATTGTGTGAATTAAAATTGTGATTGAACTCTTTGCTACAATGCCTCTTGGGAACTGACTTGTGTCCTCTTCCCACTTTTTCCAAGCTCTGTCACAGGTACGGCATTAACAGAAAGAAAAAAAAAAAAAAAATCTTTTATTCCAGAAGTGCAGCTTCTGGAACAACACAGCTGGATTTAGCTGGTTTGCTATTTAAAATTTCTCTCTAAATAACTACCACCTTAATGAAGATAGCTACAAAGTGAATTTCCCTCCCAGCTTGGAGAAATAAGTTCTACCTTATGGGTCTCACCTTTACACCACTACATCAGCCTATCAATACAAACATTTTATCATTAGCTGTCATTTCTCCACACTACTCCAATCAAATCACGAGTGCCTCCTGGTACAGAGGTGCAAGGTTGTCCTGACCTGGAGTTTGGCTGTCTGCGTCTGTAGGTCAGTGTTGTGCTCCTGAAGGAAGACATTTTGCTTCTGTAATGTCAGGATCTGATTGTTGAAGGAGACATTCTGTTTTTCCAAATGCTTCAGCTGTTCTTTCAGCAGCTGCTTCTCAGTATGCAGGGCTGCATTCTGAAAGAAAGATGGCATTGAAGGGGTGACAAAGAAATGAAACAAGTGTCCTGATCATCTGGAGTCCTATCAAAGGACATCAATTACTGATGATCATTCTGCAACAAATGTGCATGAGAGAACTCTTTCCAGCATTAAATGAAGGTAGGACAGATGTTATATACAGGATGAATCCCTGCAATGATGTTATACAAGACATATATAGCGTTAAAGTCCATGCAGTCCTAAGAGATACCAGAGGAATGTGATAGAACTATATGCTCGAGAAAACCCAACTGATTCCCCCATAAGCTCAAAAATCCAGTTCCCAGCAACCCGGTCATGACTGCTAGGGAAGTTTGAGAGATAACAGGAAACAGGAGGCAACTTACATTCCTTTCCAGTTCAATTGCCCTGTCCTTCAGTTTCAGCAACTCCATGGTAGCTTCTCGGTGTCCTGTTTCCAATTTCTCATTCGTTTGGTGGTTGGGAATGAGTTTCTCTGCAGAATACCTCAGTGACTTCTGAGCATACTGCCCATCCTGTTGAGTCTGCTTAAGTGCATCAAAGTCCTTCTTTACCTGCAAAGCCAACAAGCAACAACCTTCAACACTGATTTAACAGTGGGATTTTATATTAATAATGACGGGATACGCAGTTCCTCTCTTGCACTGGAGGGACTCTAAGGGATTCAAGCACCATTACTCTGACTTCACAGATGGGGAATCTGAGACACAGACAGGTGGTGGAATCTGTCTTTTGGCCTCCAGTCAGGTGCTCTTTGACTCAAGCTCACTCTCACCCAACAAACAGGCTGGTTTTAGGTGAGGTGTTCCAACTGCAGTCTTCCTCAACCTATGCTCTCATTAAGGGTAGAAAAACAACACCATGGCAATGAAAAAACGACAGGAAAACAGAGATCTGCAAATAGTGGTTATGTAAAAATCTCTGCCATGCTGCTAGCCCAACAATTTTGCTGAACTTGGTGCCATTATATAGAAAGGGACAAGAAAAAGCAGTTTAATAAAAAAAAAGTTTGAGGGAACTGCATGTATATGTGTGTGAGAGAAGTAGAGATAACTTGTTCTTGTGGAGTTAAAAAAAAAAAACCAAACCAAAATGTGAATGTACAAAACCACATAGTGAACTATTAAAATTCAGTTAACCTCTTACCATATTTAGGTCATTCTGTAACTGCTGGTTCAAGTTCAGAGAGTCTTTCACTTGAGCTTCCAGCATTGCTATTTTTTCCTCTTTCACAGCTAGTGTTGTTTTTAGTGCCGATTCAGTTTTGCTTTCCAGAATCTTGTATTTCCTGAAAGACATGGGAATAGCTTTGCAGTGTCTGCCACTAGGATATGAGCCACCATCTATGTGGGAGACTTCACGCTCACCCATTCGAAATCTCACCACATGTTACATTATACGTGTTTGCTTCTTCAGGAAAATTATTTGTTCTACTGCCACAGATTGCTACTGATACATACTGAACACAATAGCTGCCAAACCTGCTTTTGGAAAATCCAGTCAATTTTAATAGAGATAACACCAGCATAGTTCTACAGAAATATTTAAGAGCCACATAACTTAAAGGAAAGCTTTTTTTTTTTCTTTTTACCCCTAATTACACTACAGAAATGTCTTCTAGGGGCTCTTTTTTACATTCTTGAAAAGAAGAAAAATCCACAATAGATTCTAAAGACTCCTATGAGCTGGGTATGTTTCTCTAGTTAGGTCTTACCAAGAGGTCTATATACACATGGGTTGTAGGGGTTTCTTTGTTCATTATTGTAGGATTTGCAAAGGAATTCCCTGGAATCAGGGATTTCTTAGGCAATATCTATGTTTATATTAACAGGTGGCTGGATTCCCAATCACACAGAATAACGACAGACACTGTTTAACAGACACTATTCTTACTTGTGAAGATGATGAAGAACACACACTGAAATAGCTACCCAGCTACTCTACTAGGGAGTAGAGGGGGACCATAACAACACTGGGCAGCGTAGAGAGAGGAAATGGCATTTCTTCCTTCCATCCAAGAAAAAGTTTTGCAAAACTTGCAGTTTACTGCCAATCTTGTTAAAGAAAATTATGTTTTATGTCCAAAATTGGTAAAGGGTAGTTGGAGTGAGACAGATAAGAATCAAAAGGAAGGCTAATGGCTTAAGTTAAGTGGAAGAAAAGCTCACAGAGTCAAAAGAAGGACTAAGAGAGCTCAGTTTCCTTACACGTCATCATTGCCGTTGTCATCCTGCAGCAGCAGCTCTTTGTTCAATCCTATCTTCTCCAGTTCTTGGCTCATTTTGTCCAGCTCACCAGACAACTGTTGACTCTTCAACTTCTCCAGGACCAAATCCTGTAGCAGCACTAACATGATTAGTTGCTGTGCAAAGGGTGGTGATAATTATCCAGCACTATAGATTTTTTTAAGAAGTACTGAAAAAGTCATTGGATAAAATCCAATTTCCAAGACGGTCAGCTAAAATTCTTCATCAGTGACAGCTGAGTGCAGAATTAAACTGATTCATTTTATTTATAGTTTACATGGAATAAATCTGAAGAATGCTTCTTTTGGCCTTTGTCTCTGCTCACTGAACTGAATTACTTCTGCCAACACTGGCATCCTGCCTGCCTGCCAAGAGAAGGAATGTGTGCAGGGCAGGAGACATCTGCCCTTGTGCCACAGAAGGGACATGTGCAGGTCAGGGGATACCAGCAGAGGGAGTTCCCATCTCTCAGCTAGGACAGAAACTGTTCTGAAAAGCCCAACCAACACTGGCACACACAGAGAGGAGTTACAGGACTTCAGTATCAAAGTTTCCTGAGATGATATGTTTAAGATACACTATTACCAAGTCTCTTGGTAATGGCATTTTCACTATTGACTCTGAATTTCTGACATACAGTACATTACTGCCAAAATTTTAAAAAAGCATAATTACATTGTCATGTAGCCCTGGAGACTACAGAGTTTGGTCACTTATTCTGGTATCTACTGGTTCATTCTGGTTTCATTTAGGTTTCTTTGGAAGAAACCTAAGCAGAATCAGACAAGGAAGTCATATGAGGAGGAGATTTGATGGAGTCATACCACAAGGTATACTGGGACAACGCTTTTGCTATGCCAGTGAAGTGGTCAGTGTGGAAATGGCATGAGAACATGTAATGCCAGCCTACATGTTTAAAAAGGACAAATCATTTTTGGTTGCATAGCCAAGTTCAAAGATTCCTACCATTCAAAATCCTCTGAAATGCAAATATACCACAGAGAACTACACTGCTCATGTTTCTGCTCAAAAGTTTTCTTTTAAATAAGCCATGAAAAGAACAAAGTTATTGAAGCACTTCAAGTAAGAAAAAAATTATCCTGGATATCAAACAGAAACAAGAATTAAAAAAAAAAACAAAACACACACCAAAACTTTATAGGTATTCAATAATTCTCTGATATCACAAATTTAGCCACATATTAATTCACATGGCAAGGGAAAAAAGTTAAGGTTAAGGTCAGGGCTAGTCCATGGTCTGTAAACAGGTCCCTTCAACATCCATTAACTCCTTCTGCAGAATCTATATCAAGTAACTAGGGAAAAGAAGCTACGCTTCTGAATGGGTCTGTACCACTGGGAATTTGCAGAAGTCTGAGAAGGGAAAGATTAAAAAGGAGTCTTCTCGCAAATGCTATTTCATTTATTTTTAGGGAAAGTTGTACAGAAACACAACTTGGCATTGTTTCAAACATTTCTGATACGCTTTTTTTCCTCCTCAAAATTACACTAATGCTTCAAAAAGTAAAATAAAACTAAATTTTCAAGTAAATAATTGCTTACTGCATTAGTCTTGCTAAACTTATTTGTTTCACTGAGCAACCACAGCATTGACCATTTTCCTTTGAATGCTCTTTCACAGGAAATCCTGTTTCCAGCAGGACACCAGCAACTGGGGCAGGCGATGAGAGCACGTTGCAATAACCTGAATCTGCTCATAGGCCACTTACAAGAGTACCAAGTTCTGGCACATACATCATTAGCTTGCCAGTGTCCCAAGAGTCCATCTCGCCTGCCGGAGCTCTCATGTTAACAAACAATTTTGTGGTCACAGGGTTAGAGAATGTATCAAAATCTTCGGTTTACAGCTATCATGTGGGAGTTGTGTTAAAACCCTACTGTGTATGAAAAAAAGGTGTCATTTGGAGACACTGTGTTCGAGGACACAAAGTGGTACGTTGCAGTTTTTGGCAGGTTCCACTTGCCAAGGCAACACTATCCAGTGATGACTGTTAAGATCTCCTAGCACATGTATTAAATAGTCATGGAACAGCTGTCTCCCCTTTGATGCTCCACAGAGCTGAAACAAAAAATAGCATCGTATTGAAATGAGTAGCATTACTCTGCTTACCTCTCTCAACGTAGCTAGTGTTCTTTTATCAATTGTAACTTGCTTTATGAGATCTTTATTGTCCTTTTCAAATTCTTTCAGCTTATTAGAAGAATCTCTGAACCGAGCAATTTCTTTTTCTAGTGTCTTGTTTTCTTTCTCAGCAACTGCCAACTTTACTGTGCTATCATCCAAAATAGCATCTTTGAGCTCCACTTGCTGCCGAAGCCGTTTTGTTTCTTTCTCTAGCATTTTTTTGTCTTTTTCAAGTTGAACTATTTCTTGTTCTAGGGCTTTGTTCTCCTTTTCTAACCTCTCCAGCCGTTTGGCAGAAGTCTTTAGCTCCTCAAGGTTTCTCTGGAGGACCTGATTTTCACTGTCCATGCCCTGTACTTCTTTTTCAAGCTCCTGGATCTTTTTGCTGCTGTTCTCCAAGATTTGCTGAAGTCTCTGGTTTTCAGAGTTGACACTCTGATAGCTTAACTCCAGCCTCTCCGATTTCTTGCTCATTGCTTTTAACATTTCCACATTCTTCCTTAAGTCCTCTTTCTCCCTCTCCAAATCTTTATTTTCTGCTTCTATTTGTGCCATTTTTGTGCTGGTAAATCTCATTGTCTCCACCACTCTCCTAAGCTCCAGATTTTCTTCATCCAATTGCTTGTTGTCCCTTTCCAGGTCCCCTAGACGGATGGAAATATTCTGCAATGTGTCCAGGGATTTTCTCAGCTTCCTGTTTTCCACTTCCAGATCCCCATTCTCCTGCTCAAGAACTTCAACTTTTTCTGTCACTATTTTCATTGCTGCTGCCTTCTTTGTGAGCTGCTCATTCTCTCTCTCCAGCCGATGGAGCTCTTTTTCCATTTCTTCCACTCTTTCCACTTTTTCCTTAACCTGGTCAAAATCCTTTTGCAATTGTTTCTTCTCAAATTCCAGCTTGCTCAGTTTGCTACTAGTCTCTGTAACCGTTTCATGAAGGATCTTGTTTTCTTTTTCAATGTCTTTTATTTTTGCCTCGCTGCTTGCTTGAGATCTTTGTCTCAGCGATAAGACCACTTGATTCAGGTGATCATTTTCTTGTTTAAGGTCCTTTATCTACATAAATAATAAAAAAATAATGCAAATTTTACTCGTTTGCCTTACAACATGCAGAATAAATTAGTCCTGAAGCAGACAGGACAAACCATGTCCATTTAATCCAAGATGAATTCCTCAGACTTTTCCCTAAGATGAACAACACAAATACATGAAAACAATTGTGGCCTCTGCTAACATGGTGTTCTAACAAATTTCATTGGTGCTAAGAAGGTCAAGGCAGAGGGAAAAACTGGACAAGTGTCCTTCAGAGAACACCATGGAGAGGATGCTTTTTTGAGAATAATTCCTAGTAAAAGGTATCTTTCTGTTTAGGTTTACATTCACATCTTAGGGTTCTGAGGATACAAATGCTCTCTACTAAGGCGTCAGGAACCACAACACATTTGAAAATTTATAATAGTTACAGATGTCATTACAGACACACTTGGTGTAAAAACAGTACACTTACCCCCCCGGCCAAATTTCAGCTGAAGCAATTATGATTTAGATGGCAATTTGCATGTGATTCTTATCTAGACAACATCTACAGAAATCAAAAAGAACTTAAACCTGAAAAAAACTGCCCTTTTCTGATGACTGAGGATACTTCTTTTCTTGCTTCCTGCCTAGCTGTGAAACATTAATTCTTACCACAAACAGTCTGCATGTGTTCTAACAGAAATGCAGGACTTTGGTGGTAAACTGCAGTTTCCTAGGTAGAGGTCTGGGTAAGAATCCTTCAAGGTGAAAAGCACTACACAAATAAAACACTTTGTTATTAATCTTCACCCAAAAATCTTGGGGCAAATTTTAATACAGGCTAAAAATATATAGACCAGCCTCCAATAATCTGTGCCTGTATTTTCTTCGCTAGTCAAACTAATACAGATGATACCTCACATGTACCTATAATAGGATAGTTTCAAGGCATTGTACACAAACTGCAGTACAGTGGTAAAAGCTGAAGGGCATTTAAAAACTTAAATGCTTTCTCAGCATCTTTTTAAAATAGAGCAAAAAAGTTTGAGTGTCTAAAAAAACCCAACCAAACAATCAGGAAGGACATACAGCTGGCAGAAGACCAATCTTCCGCAATAACATAGGGTTTTATTGATACATCCTAAAAACTGTTGGTATCCCGTTCACTAAGATCCAGGGGTTTTTTCCCCCCAAAGAGGGAATGTCTGTCCTTACAACAGCCTGAAGATCCCTCTATGGTTACAGGAGGAGTAGCTACCAAAACGTGCTGGGCTTTTTTGCTTGAATAAACCTTTTACCTAGATTTGAACGAATTCAACCTGCACCTAATAGCTCTCAAATTGCCCTATCTTCCTTAGAAAACCAGATGCTCTAAATGGTATCTGTAAATTACCACTACTGAGCATATATTTTTATATTACATTTGTGAAGTCTGTACCTGTCTGTCTTTGTCAGCTTTTAGAGTCTCCATGATAACTTGTAGCTGTTCCTTATCTTTTATTAGTTCCTCACTCAAGGTCTCCAGATCTTGATTACTTTGCTTCTCTTTTTCAATTTGATTTTGCAACTTCTCAATCTGTGTGGAGAGAACAAAAGAAAACATCAGCCACAGCTCGACACAATGACTGTTTGGACTTTAAGTTATTTTGAAGACCAGAGAGGAATGAGATGGGGACTACAGATGAAAAATTTAATCATAGAATGGTTTGGGTGGGAAGGGACCTTTAAAGGTCCAACCCCCCTGCCATGGGCAGGGACATCTTCAACCAGATCAGGTTGCTCAGAGCCTCATCCAGCCTGGCCTTGAATGCTTCCAGGAGTGAGGCATCTACCACCTCTCTGGGCAACCTGTTCCAGTGCTTCACCACCCTCACCGTAAAAAAAAAAAATTCTTCCTTATATCCAATCTGAATGGTTTAAAACCATTATCCCTTGTCCTATTGCAACAGATCCTGCTAAAAACTTTGTCCCTGTCTTTCTTATAAGTCTCCTTTAAGTGTGGAAAAGCCACAATAAGGTCTCTCTGGAACCTTCTCTCCTTGCAGCTTGCTAGACTCAGACGAGGAAATGGACTGTTCTGTCTTTCTCACAGTGCCAAGAACTTCCTTCATCCCTATTAAGATCAGAACATATAAGACAGAGCAGTAAGAAATGCTTCAGTTGCCTGCCCGAATGCCCTGTTGTGCTCCTGTCATCAGTAATTAAGTTTCTGGTGCTCACCTTTCTGAAGGACTTGTCTCCTCTGAGCCTCTCCCATCACTGACGGCCTTAATCCACCAGTGAATGCGGAGAAAGTTATTAAGACAATTCAGTGAGCAACAGAATTGGGCAGGGGAGGGGCAGAGGAAAAGCACTGGAGTTTCCAAGTTTACCTTTCCTCTCTGTGTGCTCTGTTGGCCCTCTGTTTTCCCTAGCAGGTGATGATACTGGATTTGAAAGCCTTGTAAATAAGGTCTCAGTCCTCCAATGAATGAGGTCTTCTGACTCCCTCCTTTTGAAACTTGTACTCATAATGCACTAAGCACTGAAAAGCAGTAGCTCTTTGGTATTTAGAAGCAACGGGTTCAGAGAGCCAGGCTGCCCAAGTTAGGAATTATTCCTTTTTATGCTTATAAAGTACTTTGAGCACCTACAGATCTGCACAAGTATCAGCTCATTTTTTGTGTGTTGGTATTGCAAACTTCACCAGCAGTGAAGATGTCAATGAAATAGGTATTAACAATAATTCTTACAAGTGGGAAATAGCTGGAGGCTGGGCTCTGCCTATGTCAACATGTGCCTCATTACAGGAAGTGTTTAAACAAGCAGGGGCTGCCCAGACTGTAGATAAAAGGGGCTTAGCAGTTAGAAATGTAACAGTGTTTAGTTCATTGTTCTCAAAGGAGCTGTTCAGAGAAAGCCGGAACATAAATGCAGTAACTCAGCAATAGTTGCTCTTCATTAGTACCTCCCAGAAAACTGCAGGCAAGTAAGAAACTACTGTTTACAACTTGTTTCAGTCCAAGAAGTTAGGAACGCAGAGAAAACAGACAGGTACTTGGACTGCTGCTACTTGACTGTGCCTGGAAGGAGGATTTTCTATTATTAGCTTTTCTGAAAACCTTGCAAAAAAGGAAAAATGTACATGACTTTTCCTTTGTATCATCTCCTCTTGTACTATCTGAATAATCCTGTTCTGGCTATGTGATCTTTCCAAGCACTAAGTCAGTAGAGAGCCAAGCATACTCAGACAATTTTGAAAGTCTCAGACAATGGATGAAATCTGAATCCAGTTAAATGACTCTAGGGAGGCAAGATTTTACTACAGACA
>WHYT01017048.1:149074-186300 GCA_009806455.1 Tetrax tetrax
GGGTGTTAAAGACAGCTGTAAAGCACAAGTTAATAGTTTCTGATGACAGTCATTCCCCTCACCTTTTGATGCTACACAGGGCCGTGATTTAATAGCCTTATATAGGAAGTAATCTCAGTTTTCCTGCATCTTGACTATAGATGGCATAGTATGGAAAGCCTACCGTATGCAGCACCATACTGCCCTTGATCCCTCAGTGGGTCAGCTAGCAACTTGCAGAATATGAGAGGAAAAATTTTTCTACTACAGTAGCATTAAAAGGACAAGTAAGTCAGTGCTTGCAAAGTGGTTCAACTGCTGCGACTAAGATGTCTGAGTATGCAAATAACTAAAACAATAATACTGAAACACTAATTTTATAGAATCGGCATTTTGGGCCAAGTCTGATCTAACAGGATCACTTCAGAGTGGGCAAACTAAAAAGGCTGACACTAAACAGATGACAGACCAGAGGAAGTAAACAACACAAAGTGTGCTGGATGTCATGTAAGCTGCCAGAGTAACTGTCATGAAACAGCAAAATGACAGGAGTTTACTTTGCTAGATCATCACACTCAATCTAGACCACAGCCCTAAGTAGTAAGATTGTGTCTGACCTCAAAAACACGGCCTAGAACTGTCCCTGAAACTGCCTACCAAGCAGGAACTAGTAATTTAATGTCTCATGAAGAGTCAAGCCAAGTACATACACATATCCAGGCTCTGGTACAAACCACACATCACTAGGAGCTGCAATACATAGAAGACTGAAGCACGTTCCCTTGCCCAGGAGCGGTGGACATGTCAGTTCAAAGTAGTTCTGATGAAATCTTAAATTAATAACCTGGTGAAAATGCCTGCTATGGCGAGGTCAACATTGCTCACCCATGATCTGAAGTTGTCTTAATATTGAAAAGTTCATATAATTTAAATAATTACTCCATGAGAGCTTTGTAGAGTTACATCTCAAGGTGTGGAAGGTAAAACTGTCCTAACCAAAACATGTCAGCACCAACTTCTCCCACAAGTCGCTAGGATACATAGTTGACCTCAAATTTTGCCTGGCTACAAATTGCACTTGTTAGACAATCAGTAGGTGGTGGTCATGGGCTGGTGGTACTTCCACTGAATTAAGGTTTATTTTTTTCTTTAATTAACAAACCCACCAATATTATTTTGTAACTCTGAATTTATTTTTAAGTTTACAGTAAAAGTAGTTGGCTGTGGATTTTTTTTAACATACACTGAATTTACTAGGCAAGTGATTAAAAAAGCACCTTTATTTTACATCACTTAAATTGTCATGGTTTAATATCCAACATGTAATTCTGCTTTTGTAACTTCTAAAATAAATCACATTGTGGTTTTATCCTGTATCACTGTGCCTTGAAATAGTTTTAAGAATGTGCATTGTGTACTCACATGGTTACAATTAACTCTGGGAGTAAGTGGTTACACAATCAGGGTGTGTTGCCACAGGAAGACATTTTCAGAAACTAAAGTAGCAATCAGATTGTTTAAATCTGAAACTAGAGAATTTGCACACGCATCCAGACCTAGTTATTAAATAGAGTTCAAACCCCTCCCTTCTGTCAATTCAGAAGCTGCCCCTACTGAGCCATGACACAGTTAACATCCTGTGACAATCAAACACTGCCTTGGACATCTATATGAAAACACACAAGAGATGCTTTTGCTTTTTTTAACATTCACAGAAATTCCTCCTGTCAGCTCACGTGGAAATGTGATTGCAGTGAGAGGAAGAAAGAATGGATGAGGCAGACTCCCTGGCCTTGGAAAATAATCTGATCTCCTGGAGCAGCACAAGGTTCAATGGAGAGGAATGTCAGAGGGAAGCTTTACATCAGGGAGAAGCATCTCCTTGAAGGAAGCCCTGCATTAAGCCTGCTCATCCACATTCACAGTTATGACCTCATTAAGCCACCTCAGCAGGAAGGTCTCCAGAGCATATTCATCTCCATGTCCCTTGAATGACAGACAAATTAAAATGTAATTTCTGAACGATTTTGTCAAGACATACAGAGAAGGAAACACATGCCTAAATGTGTTAAATTCACATAGAGAAACACTTGCTCTTTTTGCACTGCTTCTGCAATAGCTCCTTAAATCTCTTCCTGCCACTACTACTGATTTTTATTATGTGCTTTCAGAAACAACTTGTAAGCTTGCTTGCAATTCCTAAAGCTTGTCACAGTATCAGACACAGAACACATTCTGTATTTTTTGCTCAAACTACTAAATGTGTATATGAACTACAAGAAGGAAAAAAAAAATAAGTGCCCATTTAATAGCTTTCTGCATCAACGCACAAAGGTAAACTCACTTTTCTTCTCACCTACCAATTTGGCACTGCTTATTAACAACTCTGTCAAGGCCCTACGAGCCTTAAAGTATCACATTACCATAGAAAAGTGGCTTACACAGTACATTACACACCTCCATTTTCATAGCTGCGCCTCTGTAAGATCTGTTCAGGTCCTAAGACTTAGAGCTTAGGAAGCCAACTGCAACCAGTAAATGCTACGAGATGAATCAGCACTCTAGTGGTAAAAATCTCTACCATGTTACATCTCTTACAATTTGGAATTGTAAGCCAAACAGCTTTTTGAGGGAGTGGGAGGAATCTGAGTAGACAATGAACTGACTCCAGTCATTAACCCTTCTTTTGGAGGAGCAGAGGAATTGAGACAGGTAAGACAGAAAACTGAGGGACCATGGAAAGTTGGATACTGGCTACTCTGCATAGCCTTTGTGCTACTCCATCACTATTAAAAAAGACTGAATAGTGCCCTGTGGAATCCTCTGAATATATCAGCCTGAAACCAGTGGAGCTTGGGAGCTTGCCTGACGCTGCCACTGCTCAACACTGGCAGTCCATGGCTGTGCCAAGACTTGATCCATGATGGAAGAGGGAGTGGTGAGAATCTGAAACACTCTGGCTATTCTAGACCACAGAGCAGCCTGCAGACAGCTGCGCAATCCTGCTGCATATTAGAAAAGCTCAGCCCCTACAGCAGTGACAACTTTTGCTAGAGGCCACACTGTGGCCCAGAATTAGAAGAGTGCCATATCAATGGGAAATATTCTTTGTCCCACCACTGTATTTCAGGGAGGTACCCTTGGAAGGCCAGCACTCGCATCTCAGGTTCAATACTTTCACCAAAATCTGACAGGGGGGAAGAGAGAGCGAGTAAAGCTGGAACAAATTTGAAACTGAAGTGGAGTCCCTTTACTGAATGATATGTTAAACAAGATGAGCACGCAGACACAGAGCAGGAAACTGTTGGACAAGCAAGGAGGCTGAAGAACAGAAGGAACTCAAGAACAGAAATAGCTACTCCCTTCATCTCAGATGAAGATAAGACTAAAAAAACTCCTCTCCTAGCTTCGGCTAAATATCTGAGCAGCAGGTAGAAGCTAAGTGACTCCAGTGCACAGCCGAAAGGGAAATGCCAGGAGGCCATGCTGATAGACAGTGTGCCAGCTTAATGCACGACTGATTTGCCAGCCTGAAGGAGGAAAAGAGAGAGAGCTAGAGCTTCGTGCCTCCTAATGTAAACTGGGAATTACTGAGAGGGAAGACAGGCTTTTGTAGACTATGACTACGTTTAATAAGCATCCATTTTAGTGAACCTATTTATAAACAGCAGCAGCTAGCTGGCCCCTTAGGTTAGAGAGGGAGGAAAAAAAAAAAATCACCTACAAAGAGTTTATAGAGCAGAAATAAGATCTGTGTTCTCAGTCAGAGGCCTGGCAAATACGACTTTCAACATTACTCTTCTACCTCAGATCTGGGATTTTATCTAATTAGAGTGAGGCTGTCAATTACTGAACCTCCATGTGTTCAGCAAGTTTGGATATTTATTTGACTTCAGATGAAGTGTTACATATATGGATTATTGAGAGTTTAGGTGAGAATGGCTCAAAGAGCTGAAAGGGCCAAAAATAAGAGCAGTCTGACCCGAATTTAAGGTCAGCCATGCTGTGAGCAGTGAGTTGGTTTAGATGATCTTTCCAATCTAAGTTAATTAATAATTTCAGGATGGGCATAGCTGCAGGGGACTAAGCTGAGTAACTGGCATTACTACTGGAACAAAGCTATACATTTCTCATTGACACACCCTACTCAGGGCATGAGGAAAGATCCAATTTTTCTCTTCTTTCTACTACAAGCAACAGTTGCAAAAAGGGGTGGCTAGAATTTGTCATCTGAGGTCATCCTTAAAAATGCCCAGCCATTTTAACAACAGTTGCATCTAGTACAAACCCCTACGGAAAAACATCCAGACATTCATTTAGCTAATTCATACATGACATTTAAAATGTTAGTCAAACGTACAACTCTGGAACACAGGCATTTTACCCAAGAGTAAACTTTCAAGGCTAGAATAAAGGTCTGGATTCTTTAGAACAAGCGTCCAGAGAATGTCTGTCCTGTTTACCCACACAATGTTGAACTAAGCAGGGTTTATTAAAACTAATAGGTATTCATTATGTACACCAAGTTCTTCTTGCCACTGAAAGAAGTTTTAATGTTGCTAAGTCAATAACTATGACGTATGTTATGAAATTTCCACTTGCTCTGATGTTTTGCTACAGTCAGCTCAATGACAAATGACGCATGAACCGGTAACACAACAAAGCCAAACATTACGGATCACTCAGCAATCTTTCTCCCAATTTTCACTTGCCTCCATACGAGCTTTGTAAAAATCCACATCATGAAGTTTCTCTTTGCACCGAACAAGTTCCATCTCAAGCCTCTCCACACGGTTTGCTCTCTCTCTCAGAGAGTCGAGCTCATCTCTGTAAGCCCGGGCAGAGCGAGCATCTGAGGCCAAGTGGATATTCTGTGAGAAGTAAGGAATAAGCGGGGAGAAAAATCTTTACTTTAAAGCATGTTCTTTAAACTTTACTTGTACTTATTTACTTCCTTACTTTAAGAATAGGCAAATAGCATTCCCCTGTTTCAGGACTAAGAGAATTCTCCTACTAGTCAGTAAATTCTCTGCAAGAAAGAGAGGTTCTTCAGCCTATTGGGACTCTGACGTTTCTAACGCCTGATGCTGCATAAGCTTCAGGCATTACCAGGCTATTTGCAAGCTGAACAGATGAGACTGCTTTCACCAGTTAGGTGGAAAGCATAACATTGCTATGCCATAACCATAATCATCAAACAGCTTGCTGGAGCAACTTGATTTCTTCATTAGAAAATAGGCAAAATAGTATTTTTAGCCTCACACTGAAAGAGGCTTTTTTTAAACAGGAAAGACTGTCACAGTAAAACAAGCCCATCTTACCTCTTGTTTTATTTTTTGCAGCTCTAGGGTGAGCTGCTCAACTTCATGTTTAGAATCCACAAGCTGCTCAGACTTCTCTTCCCTGAAAAAGATTAGAAAAATCTTCGTAAGACTACTTTTTTTTTTTTTCCCCTGAAACCATATTAGCTGTATGAACACTGCTAGGAATCTAGAAAGAAAGATAGGAATCTCCTAGCATATTCTGAACATAGAGCCTCTTTGCCATGACAGCTTCATAAAAGCAAGAGGTTTTTCCTCATATTGTACACACACACAGATCTGAGTTTGCAACTGTCACAGCTAGCTTCGCTGGCCTCTGGACTTCCCACTAATGATTTAAAAGTGCAGCTAGTAGTCGGCATTTTGAAGAGGAAAAGAGAGAGATGAGACACAAAAGAAAAATGGAAATAGCCACCACTCTGTGTTTAAGGATCGGTTAAAAAAGAAGAAAGATCGAACACCTATACTAGCTTCCTCCTGCTATGAATAAAAAAATTTGAACGATGTGATTCTGAGAGCTTCCATGAAGGCCAGTGTACTGAAGCCAATGGGCACCTGCACTTTCAGGATGCACAGGACAATGTACAAGTCTAACTAGAAGCACAAATCACTGGTGACTCACAGCTCCTGCCGGATTCTTCTCAATTTCGCCTTCGTGTCTGCCAGCTCAACTGCAAGGTGCTGCTTGTCTTCATTAGAAAGAGGGTTGGCTGGGTTTGGTGAAGAATCTGGGCTTGGTGCTTTCAGAGGACTTGGTGGTTGCTGAGACTGCAGATAATCTCTCTCTTGAGTGAGATCTACAATGACCTGGAAATAAAGAGAAGTATGTAGTGTTAAGAGATAAATAGTATAATTATACATTGTTTTTCAAGTATCTAAAAATGATTTACAAATGTAGAAAATTATTAGCCTGGCAGTAAAAAGAATTCAAGTGATAGCCAGGAGGGACAGAACCTCCACTATGTTCAGACCACTAAAATATTCCCCCTTCCAATGCTCAAACTAAGCAGTCTCTTTTGCTTGGAGAATTCATAAAAACCTATAACAACTAACAGTTTTAACTAATAATCACAGTCAAAAGCATGACAGAAAATTAACAGATTAAAGAAAGGGACAAGCCTCCTCCAGAGATATGAAGGGAAAGGAACTGATGAGTCTGCAATAGATATGGTTGTCTTCACACAGAAATAAACTAGAGAAGACATTGGAACCCATGACGGTAGATACCAATGGAGACACAGACAAGCAGTCATTCAAAGATTAACGAATGAGTAGACATGCAAGACAAAAACCTCAAGACAAAGTCATAACTTCAAATATTTTGGTCTCTCCACTACCTGATGACATCACTCCACTCCCCTCATTTCACCTCTCATTTCAACATACCTTAGTTTTTACACAAAAATCAATGGAAAAGTAAAAAGTCTTTCCACACGTTTTCAGAGGTGTAGTAGAAAGGTGCAGAAGAAACAGAAACCCAGTGCACAAACAAGACAGAAGAGAAGAAATGGAGCCTGCATCTACTGCTTCACATAAGCTCTATATGGCAGAGATAAGTCATCATACTTCTGTGCATTCATCTCTCTCATCAATGAGCCTCTTGAGGTGGAAAACCATATTCCTGGAGAGAGACTCTAATTCTTCTGGGGCCATATCTGGGAGCTCCAGCCACTGCAAGTCGAAGACATTCTCCTGGTTGTGAGTCACCTAGGAACAGGAAGGAAAAAAAAAAAAAAAAAAAAAAAAAAAAAAAAAAAAAAAAAAAAACACACCAACAAAAAGGTCTTTCCACTGGTTGATTTGTACATTTGTTTGCCATATATGCTGCATGCCCCAGGTTATTCTACCAATCAATTAAAAAACATTTCACCAAAACCAGGTTGTAAATAACAAACTCAACTGCCTTAACTGTAACACTACCCAGTAATTTCTGGTATTTAGGTTTGGGGTTTTTTTGGTAATTATTAAGGCTGATTCTTAAAAGTGATCAGGTACACGTTACGACCAACAGCACATGTGTTTGCACATTGGAAGTAGGCAGCTGTCTTACTGCAAGCACTTAGGTGGTCACCACAGGGATGTGAAGGGACTGATCCCACACTCAGCAGTTAGGCTGGTGTCTTACTGAGAAGCAGCCCTGCCTTCAACGAATTTGCAATTACCAGTTGATAACAGCTGGGAGGAGATGCCTTTAGCAGAAATGTCTCTGGCTTCTGCTAGCAGTGTACCTTTCAACTTCTATCTTACCCAAACTGATTTCCTCTAAATGATTTAGCAGAAATTTCAGGCAAGTCTCTCCAGCTCAGCTAAAGACTGTTCCTGCTTTTGTCACAACCATATGCTTAATTCATCACTTTTTTTTTTTTTAAAGCAAAACTATTTTTTTAAGTGTTAAGAAAAAAAGTTCCTGTCTTAGACTTTCACTATCTGTTCCTCAAATCTGAGCGTACCGGGCTTTCTGCTCCTGCATGCACTGACACCTGGCCACAGCCAGGGCTTGCTCTCAGCGAGGTGCACCCAATCAGGGGCCACATGCCTCTCCTTTGGGTCTCCAAAGCAAGCCGGCTCCTATTGCCTGTCTGTATTCCTTCCTTTTACAGAAACCTCAGAAGTCCATGAATACTCACAATTAGATCAAACCTCTCTTTAAAAACAGAGTACATGTCCAATTTCAGCTGCACAGTACACTCTTCAAGACTATCTGATCTTGGAGGCAACTGTCTGAAGCAAGCCACTGTGGAGCCTGTCTCACCTGCCATAGGACTTGGGGACCAAGTACCTACACCACTGCTGCAAGGGGCATTGCAGCTCCTAATCCATGCATGCTTTTTGGAAATATTACACGTTTCCATAAAACAATTCCTTCTACACAGCCTAAAACTGGCAAGCAAGGCATTTACCATTGCATCTCTTCAAAAGACCACTGAGCCAAGTCATAATCCCAGCGCCTACTATTTTCATCTGATAATCTGATTGCAGTAACATATTCAATTTTTTTTCTGAAGTTCATTAATCTATTATGACATTCCAAGAATTAATAGTTCAGAGCTTAAAAATCCTGCTAAGTCAAGGAATGGAGAGATAAAAAGTCAAAAGAGACAACACAGTCCTACCTCCTGAATGTGCGACACAATGGCAGCTTGGGTTTCAATATCCAATTGTTTTATTCTTTCAATAAATTCTTCTTTTCTTTCACACTGTTAAAAGAAAGCACTCTGAAACAGTGCTACATATCCTAAAATCTTACTGCACCATTTTTCATTAAAATAAAAAAAAATCCCCACGTTGCTAACAACAAAATGTTTAAGATCTACACTTTGTCACACTAGAAGGTATAACACTTCAATGCTCCATATGGAGCACAAATCAAATTACGTATTAAGTTATTTAAACTTTTTACAGTCAGTACAATTAAGGCTAAGATAAATGGCTGGCTTTGCTCTTTAAAAAACAAGTTCAACATGCAATGAGATCAAGAGGTGGAGCCAACAGCTGGAGGAAATCATCACAGCTTCATTAACAGAGCTGCACAAACATAAACCTACATTTAATTGCATCATTTAACCTGCCTGCTTTGCTGTTTGCATTTTGCTTGGTTTTGGCAATGGAAACAGATGCATCACTTCAGATACTGTTCACATCAACGCACGATGTTGCTTGTTGGGCTAAATCAACATGTGCTTTAGATAAAAAATGAGGTTCAGAAACATTCTGGATAAAAATGAGTGACATTTCAGACAGATTTTAGTAAATCTTTTACTTAAGGCTTTAAAAGAGGCAGACATCTGCCATCTGTATATCTGTGATTGTAGACTAACAACATTATTGCCTTCTTGTAACAACCCTGCATTGTGGTAAAGTTAAGCATTACTTAGTTTTTTTAAAATCAGTTACAGCATCCTTTTGAGGCCCGGTTCTCAACCATTCCTTTCACTGGGAAGAACCTCAGACCGGTAAATGGGGACTGAGGATGCACAGCAGCTTGCCAAATCAGACCTTTATTCTCTGTGCTGCAATGCAGCACTGAGATACTTCAGAACAGCCGCATGTAGACAGCTTTACCCTGACATAATTGACTTGACATAGCTGAGCAGGGTAAGTGTCCTAAGGCATGACAAAAACACCAGACAGACCTACAAACAAGATCAATTATAAGCAAAGGCTCGTCGGCAATGCGCCTATTGTTTCCTGCTACAGAGGTTCAGCGGGCAGAACACTGATTTCTTTATCTGGTAACTGTCATGCATTTCTGGGGAGTTTCCCATATACATTGCCTGTCTATTTATTTTAACAAATGCCACACGAAGTTCCCCACAAGAATATACAAAGTATCTATTCATTTTGGATTTTCTACATGTAACATTCAAAGGATTATGCAAATAAAATTAGGATTGATTCAACAAATGTTTAGCTTATCTATTTGTTTTGCATTAATATGTCCTGTTCCACTCCATATTTTAAAACAGTAAGAAAAAAAACCAACAACAACCTTGATAAAAAACACCATTCAAAGCTTATCTCTTCCCACTTTCTTATCAAATTGGACTACTTAGTTGCAAGAGTAAATATCCTGTGGCTGATCAAGCACTGGTAACAAATTGAGGCCACTGCTATCACAAAGTGTGCTTCCTTTCCCCTGCATTTCTTTCATTCACCCACTGTGTCTTCTCACAATTTCAGCTGACAAGCTGTCTTGAGCTGGAGATTTGTTCATACAACACTGATCTTGGGGTGGATTTTCTCAGTCTGGGGGAAAAAAAGAAAAAAAAACCAAAACCAAAAAAACCCACCCCAACGGACACAAAAAAAAAAAAAAAGAAAGAAAAATCATATTTTTCAAGCCTTTAATGAATGTTCACCTGCACAGCACATCCCAGAATCAACAACAGCAGCTTCTTAATTTCATCCATACTTTTACCTAGAGAGGAAAACAGGGAATAAGTACATATGTACAACAAACTAAGTACTTACAAGTTATCCTCTCCAAAATACTCACCTGAAAATAGAAATAAGATATTCGCACAAGTGCAACAATATATAGGTGCTCATTATAAAGTTAGCATAATTTACATGTAACAATACAGTTCTTATGGATTAGTTTAAAAACCCAAATCCAACAAAACTTTTTTCCTGGACATGCTATCCTCACCTACATTTTCTGAGGCTTTTCTGATCAACACAGGGACCAAAAAAAAAAAAAAATTCCTTTAAATGGTTCAACGCCAATGCCCGATGCTTATCCCTTTTTTTGTTATTAACATGGGTGCAAAAAACCCCATCAAACCACTCCCCTTGCTCATCATCCTCCCCCAAAAAACCCAAAGCAAAATAAAAACCACCCTGGGCAGAAGCAAAGGACAGTTACTCTCAAAAAAAGAACTTGTCCTAAATTCTCTCTCTGTAAAATAGTTGCCACTCAGACTTCCCAAAGCTGAATGCCATTCTGTGCACATAAATTCTCTCCGAGCGACGCTGTAGCCAATAAATTCTGCCTCTGTTCTGCATCAAAGCCCATTCACACTTTGAAGCGCAAAGCCCACGTGCTAAGAGGGATAACAAAATAAGCCATGTAGAAGGGAGAATACGCAGCTAACCATACGCTCGGGCAGCCGCGGGGAGGAGGAGACGCACGCAGGTTGTCGCTGCAGGGAACCACGCTGTGCCCAACAGCCCTGCCCGCCACCTCCTGAGGTTGGGAGAGAGAAAGCTGCACGGGGGAAATCAGCGTGGCTTTCAGCCAACCCCAGATCTTGTTTCAACAAAATTATTGTGGGGATTTTGGGGTGGTAAAGAAAGTTATGTGTACCGTAGACAGACAAAGGAAGATGGAAAGCAAGGAGCTTCAATGAGGAATTAAAGAACCATTACAGAGTTAGGTTCAGGAAAAGCCTGTCCTCACCCACACCAGGGGAAGAGAAGGAGAGAGAAACAGGCCACGTATAGTTTTCTCTCATCCCTATACATCCGCATGCTTCCTGACACAGAAGTGGGATAAATGCTTTCATTTCACACCCTGCTTTACTCAGGTGCTCTATTGCTCCTATCGCTAACAGAAAGATAATAATTTCTGAGTGCAACTGTGTTCCTCTGCCAACACCGTGCCCTTGTAAGGCTGCACTGGCAGAAAGTCAGAAGCATGTGCAGGACCCAACCCCTGGGAACCAGAGTTAAACTGACTCATCAGTTAAGCCACCGCAGCCCCGCAGATGCACAAAGGCACACTGACCTAAATTACCACGGGGGTTACTTCCATTCTCAGAACCTTGCAAGCCAGCATGGCCACGTGCAGGCAGCTTAGGAAGTAACTTTTTTTCTGATTTCCTGATTTTAGGGGACACAAATACCCTAAACCAGTCTTTCAATGTACCTTACTTGTTAAACAATTTTTCAGCAACTTTTAGGAATGTTGATCTTAAAATGTTTCAAGCATGCCCCACAGAAATTATCAGTATACTATATGAATCAACACTAGAATTATCAACACTAGAGTTATCAATATCCAAGTCTCACATTATTAATCACTAAGATTTTGCAAGCAGAAATTCCTCTCTTCTGCAGAGACAGAGATATTTAAAATGTGCTTGTAAATATAATATTGTTCACTTCCCTGTAGAATATTTAAAAATTGTTTTTGAAAGACATACAATCTTTCTTGCTCTTCTCCCCCATCTGGCAGCTCTTTTCTGAAAAATTACAATTTAATGTGCAAATAACATTTCAGTCTCTGAAAGTCTGTATGATTCTGAATAACACAACCTTAAATGTAGACACTGTCATAAAAAAATCCCTCAGCAACAACAAAAGATGATCTGTTACTCCATGAACAGTTCCTTTGAGGGCACTACTAGCCCACAGAGATACTTAGTTTGGTCAGAAGTCATTTTTTCATGAAACTGAGTTCTCATTAGAGTTTCAGCGCTGGGTATCATTCTGCATCAGCTTCAGAGAAGATCCAGGCCATAGATTAAATGCAGAGCACGCCTGTGGGACACGACAGCAAGAGTCGCTAACTTACAGACAGCAAGTGACTCAGGTGTGCCTGTCTCATTCTCCCAAACTTACTCAGGGCAGAACATCTCCACAAGAAACCAGACAAGTAGCTGCCAGGCAGCTTGCTCTGGATCACATCAGATAAGTACTCTAACCCTTACATGCTCTGGGCACCTGTAGATTATTAGTTTGCTACTGTTTTAAAGCTAACATTTGACAATCTGCTCTCCCCACTGGCAGCTTTCACAGAAAACTTAGCTGTCAGGATGTTTCGAAATTTTCCAAGATTTATGTTTTAATAAATTGTTTTATGCTTGTGTACATGCTATCAACATATAATGAAAACAAGATAGTGCCACCCATCAGAAACACTTCTAAGATTGAAAGTTTACTTAATAGATCTATTCTGCCACATGCACAAGTGTTTCAGAAGATGATATGTGACCTACACTTCCCTCAATTCCTCAGGCTTTCATTCAGCTGTTTTCCATGGAGTGGAGATGTTTTGCTGGCATTAAGGCACTCCAAGATCACTCACACTCAAGCTAGGTTTGAGTAACATTTTAAAGCCTCATAGAAGAACATTATTTACAGGAGATATTTAGAAGAAATTGGGTACAAGTATGAAAAAACCTCTTTACCAATCTTAAGCGCTTCAGAGAGAGTTTTCAATTAAACCTCAGAACAAGCCAGGAAGGGATTAATTACCCCTCTCCCCTTTCATTTCACCCACAGGAGAGCTGAGATACTGTAGCCTTAAGTGGAGTGCCCAGGGTTACTAAGTGAATCAGAAGCACATCTAGGTTTACTTCGCAGCAGCTAAGTTTTATGCTCAGGACAGTGGTTTTATCCTGTAATGCATGTTAAACAAAAGCAAGCGATCTTTATCCCCAATCCAATCAAGTCTCCCAAAAAGTGAGTTATTCTGTGGTGTTTTTCAAAAGGCTTGATTTGTGCTAATTTAATAAGGCAAAGTTCCCTGTGCACTGCATAAGCAGGAATATGCTGGCTCATTGAGATGACACAAGTCCTTCCTAGGTGGCTGGGAACAAAGTCTGCTGGGTCCACCCAGGCTTATTAGCTGACCTTAACAAGACAGTGTCCTTCCCACAACACCTGGGATGCAATTGCTTAGGTCTGGGATCTGGGGCAGCTCCTGGCAGACAGGCAGCCACAAGCTGAAAGCAACGGACAGCATTCAAACTCGCAGTTAAAGGTGCTAATTCAAAAAAAACAAAAACAAAAACAAAACAAAAAACCCACCCAAAACAACAAAACCCCAAACCAAAAACAACCACCCTCTTTTCTTTCACACCTTTTTGAAAATTCCAGGGCAGCTGCTCTCAGGCTGCTGTTTGTGCCTGCAAGGGAGCCAGCCACCTGGGGGATTTGCAGAAAGACCATCTGCTCCCAACCATGAGAGAGGGCCAGCGGGTTTTCTCGAAAATAAAGGGAGGGAAAGCCCGAGCACCACCTGTGCATCCTGGGAGGCTCCCTGTGCCAGAGCAGGAGACCCCTCTGCTGTCACTGGGGGATAGAGGGTGGGAAACAGATGGCAGGACTCAAGGAGAAGGCGGGCAGAAGGATTAGGAGACACAACAACAACAAAAAAAAAAAGGAGGATCATGGTACAGAGAGAATACAGACAATCTTAAAAATAAAAAAAATAAAAAATAAAAAAAAAAAAAGGAGGAGGACAGGAAACGTCAAAAAATGGAAACAAGAGCCCAAGGACGTGAAATCTTGAGCTTGTGCCACTTCTTTCTACATATTTCTACTTTGACACTCCTCCAGCAGAGCAGAGGGAGCACCAGCACGTGCAGTGCTACACGTGGCGGGCAGTGGAGGTGCAGAGAAGGTGGGAAGGGGTGAAACACAAGGGCCATTTTTCCCAACTGTAGCAACATCCTGAGTGAGAAAAGCTTGGATGCTAAATTTACACTATTGAGGCAGTGTTTTGTTATTAACTTTATATTTTATTAACCTTCATGCCTCTGGAGGATTGTGAAACAAAATGAGGAAGGAAACCAGACATGAAAAAAATATCCCAATGAGAGCAGACACCTTCTATGATTCTAATGAAAAAGTTTCTATAGACACTCATTAGCAGGGACCTTGGGCTCTCTCATTCACAAACTTAAGATGTAATTTGAAAAGGAGATCTAAATAGCAAAGTTTTTTGAAGAGACAGAAATGAGCCCACTTCAGGCAAATAAAATCTCATTTCCATTCTTGGTCTGAAAATGGTTGAAATCCCTCCTCCTCAAATTAACTACGACTGTTTCAAAGGACTAATTGCTATCAGTTTCCAAGTATACTCACTAGTTGTGTTAAACTAAGCATGTCTAAAAACTAAGAAATTAAACTACACCTCTAAATAGACGTTCAGGACCAGCACCATATACCAATATTCCCTGTGTGGGCACATGAATGAGTAGCCATTTACGAGGCATGCTAAAACCAGAGGTAATTACAGAAGATGATTATAGTGTAGTGTACAGATTATAAATACACCAATGATTCTCATTGAGCATAGGGGGATTTGTGGTGCAGTCATGCACTGAAAAAGCTGTTTACTGAGAAAAAACATGGAAGAAGAGAAAAAGAGGAAATGTAACAGTAGTAGCTGTCTACTGTACAGTGCAGTAAGGAGAATAAATCCTGTAATGTCAGTTGTATCATTCTGCAAGTCAGATTCCTGGAAAAACTTTCTAAATCTTTTAATTAAACTTCCAAGACTCTTTTCCGCTTCCTATATTCTAGAAAACAGTCAAAGCCTTCATCTTCTTACAAGTATTTTGTAACTTTTAAGCCCAAGACCAAATGAACTGAAGCAGGCAAAACTGCCATGGCCTGGAATAAAATGATTTAGGGGACATGAAAGCAAGAAAAGCTCCTAAACCCAGAAGACATGTGCCATCTCCTATGCAAAAGCCCAGCTTCTGCTGCATTTTTAGTGGAAGGAATAAGTCATTTAAATTCTTACAGTGAATCATACTGAATGATCTAACAGCTCTCTGGTCTGGGATCTATGGAGTCAATACAGTTATTAGGAGCCTTCTCAGCTCAAATAGTACAAAGCAACACTATTTGTTCCAGGAACATGATCGTGACATCGATTTTTCCTCCTCTGGTCAAGAAGGACCTTTCATTCAGAAAACTTACCTACAGGATGGCAAAGGCAAAACTAGGATTTCGTCACTGCCTCTCAGATCTGCCCCAGCCTTGCAGACTGCCTGCACCTCAGTCTCCAGCTCCTAGTGCTCCCCACATTGCCCAGCACTGTCTCTGCAGGTCCCTCTCCAGGACTCTCCTCCTTGCCTCTCAGTCTCTGTCCTGGACTGGATCGCTGACACAGAGAAAGAGGTTTCTCCTCTACCATTCTTGCTACTTTTAAGCACTTCCCTCAAATAACCATCTCCATCTTTTCTCCCCATGCTGCTGTCACCCCCAGACTCCTCGCTTCCCTGTCAGCTTTCCCTGGGGCTTCTCTGTATTCACACCTGAAGCACAGCTTTCCACACTGATGACTGCTTCGTCCTTGCATCTCTATTCAATCTGCAGCCCTCCTTTAGCTCTCTCACTGACAGAGAGAGAATCTCTCATTTCACCTGTTTTGCCCTCCCAAGTGCCCCTGTCTTCCTCTCCTTCCTCTCTGCAAGGCACCCAGTAACAAAGACATCAACCTGACAGTCACCTGGTCATCCCTCCCCCACACTGCTCACCAGAACCTATTCCTTCATTCAGCTTTTTGTACTGGTTTTACTAACTTCTCAGCCTTCTCCCTGTTCCCTCTTTCTCAGCTTCCCATTAGCCCTCAGTCAGGTTCCTCTTCCTGAAGGAAGTTCTAAGTTCTCCACTTCTCTGACCGTTTCTTCAGCACATCTTACCAGCAATCATTTACCTAACGGTAAGATTAAGACAAGCTTCTCTTGAAATCCTATCCCTCAAAACACTTTCCTCCTTGAATACACTCTTTGGAGCAAGTACATCCCAAGTCTTTCTTTGTTCACCATCTTCCTCTGTAGTGTCTAAGCTGGGACTGGTTCTCAAAACCATGATGTAATATGGCTAAACAAGAACTTTGGGTTTTTTATACACACATACCCCCATCCAAAAGTTACATTTTTCCATTCTTAATCCTCTCTTCCCATGTTCTGAATAATGCCAATGATAAGTCAGCAATGGATAAAATAAATTTTAAAAGACCACATTAAAAAAAAAAACAACAAACAAAACCAAACCACCACATTTTAGAAGATGCCAGAAAACAAAGCAAAATTTCTGGCTGTAATTAAAGGAGCTGGAAAACAGGAACACATGGATGACCAGTATCTTTCCTACAAGAGACACATCAGGTACTTTCTTCAAAGAACGATTGATCTAAGGTGCTGACAAAAACCAGCAGGTCAATGATGGGAAATTATAGCTAAATACAGGACAGATTTAAAGTGCGCAGCTTCCCCAGGAACCACCACTGCGGCTACTGCATTACGGGCCTCCTGCCAGCTGTCGCTCAGCAATGGCCACGACAAGAAGCCAGCCAGCCTTTTCCATTGACACTTAGCCAGCAGAGACACTGCCTGGTGGCCCAGACATCTCTGTTCAGTAGCATTCTTGATGCTAGCAACCCAGGCTCTGCCCGTTGCCCATATGGCTGAGAAAAGCAACAGCTCTTGTATTTCTATTTTTTTTTCTTTACCCATAACAGCAGTCTGTACAGCAGAATTGAGACTGGCATTGCAGACTTTCTTCAGCAAGCAGATTAAGTGCATGCCTTACCCTCAGCTTGATTTTACTGCAAAAGTGCCAAGACTATGAGTTACAGTGATTGAACATCTGAAATTTAATATTATTTTCTGATCTAAACCCTTTTTTGTACATACACAGACTACTGCTGCTAAGAGCAGCAAAATAAAATCTTCTGCCAAGCTTTCTGACATTTGTTTTTTCTGGAGGTGCTGATTACCATGTCATTCCCCGGCACTGCTGACAGGGTTCATCCAATTTTCCTTCTTTGGTAAAAACAAATACATTGTTCTTGGCACTGGCACAGGGCTAAGGCAGAGATAGAAGAGGCATACAAAAAAAAAATAAAATAAATAAAAGAGTAAAAACCACAGCAGCAAAACCTTTAATTTCAGAAGTGTGGTTCTAAGGAAAAGCCAACTTCATTTTCAGGCTAAAGACCTTTCATTTTGTTTCACCAAAGACACTGGACTCTAAACATGAGCTCACTTCCAGGTCACTTTTGATGTGATACCTCATGTGACAGATGTCCTTGCCTAGACAACATGGTCAGATGGATGTTTTTCTCCTTATCCATTCTCTTCCTCACTTTTTCCAATTTGTCATATATGTATTTTTCTCCCCATTCTCACATATTTTTCTTCCTACACTTCATTTGAAACAGTTCCTTCACACTTCAGGGCAGTTCTGTAAGACTTTTCCGGTGTGTACATACTGCCACAACTGAACTGCTTATCCAGGCATGCAGAACAGAAAACCTGGAGAACAAATGATTCTGCTACAGCAGACTCCATCCTGGGTCCCTTGCAGCAAGGAGTGATGAGACATGACTTTCAAGCAAACAGTTGGTGCTCTGGCTTTGGGAAGAACTAACTCACTATCACATGTGTACGACATGTAAACACACATACGTCAGATATTATATTTGTATGTAAAGGTATGCAAATATAAGTATTACATACTAGATGCATTAAACCCTGAGACTCGGAGGTAATTAAATATTTGTAGTTTGTCTACAAATATCTATAACTGGTTTAAAAGCATGTTTGTTATTTAAGAAAATTTTAAAAATACAAATTTTATTTAGCATTTCAGATAAAGAGGGTGAAGAACCCAACAAAACCACTCACCAGAAAGAGGATCTTTGCCAATCATCAAAACATTTGGTAAATTCATTACGATCAGCTGCTGGAGGACCTCCTAAACAAGAGAAAACAACAGACAAAGTTCAGTGTGAAGGAATTCCAATCAATCACACCACAAAGAACACTGAGCTCCATCGATTACAAAGCTTTTAAAGTACTGGCAGGTCAGAGGTCACAAGAGGAAGCCCCACTTGAGAGAGAAATCACTATTTGAAGATGGCATCAGGTTGCACAGCTAACATACAGTAACCGCCTCTTTTCACAATGGCCAATACAGAACTTAAAGGGTCCCACGGCACTAATCGGGATAAATGAGTGGCCACACTAGGCACACCCATCAGTCATGCCTTTACCCCAGGCATGACCTGTATTCATTTGATGTTCAACATACAGCTGCTGTCATGTTCCACAGGGCAATGGATTCGTCAAAGGTATCTAAGCCATTCTGTGAAGTCTGAGTAATTCAAATAATTGGTCAAATTATTCTGTGGATCTGAGACTTTAATGACAGGCTGGGGAAGTGGGTGTTGGGGAAAGTTATCAGACATCTTGCATTGCTCATAGAAACTGGATTTAAAGTTCTAGATTTGTCTGCATTGTTTTTAATCGGGAGTAAAACACACTTAAGTATGTCATGAACCTCGTTTAAAGGTTATTTTATTTTCAGGGAGAAAAGGAAAAGGAGGTGCATTGCTTGGTCCGGTTCAATATTTAAATGTCAGCTGCCTGAAGCTACTCCGAAATGACAGAATGGGCTTAAGGGACAGGAAAGCCTAGAAGCCTTGGGGCAAGCAAAATACTCAAAGGTAGACAAATAAATACATTGCAAAAGGGGATTCTGCATGGTAATACATTCAGCCATGCACCCCAGTAACACAGAGAGCACAGGAGTACAGCTGCTAGCTTCAATCTGCAGTTACCAGCACTCACTTATGATGATTTGAATAAAACATTTTGAAGGCAAGTATTTATTTAATGTAAAAAGCCTGAGAGGAAAATGGCTGTGTAATTAAAGCACTGTGCTGGTATTCAGGAAACCAAGGTTCACACATATAACTCTACCAAATGTTTGGCAGTTGCCTTTTCCCTGCTTGTTTCCATTTCCCAGCCTACCTCCAGGCCACTGGGAGGGCACATGCATTGATACTTCCAGAGTATTCAGAGCCAGGTGAAAAAACACTACAGCCAAGCACAGAAACGTTTCCTGAAACAATCACCCATTCACCGAAACATTTCCCTTCCCAGTTATCCCATTGTTATTTCTCTGCTTTCAAAGTTACTATAGGAGGAAAATTAAGCCTGATTGAAAGAGGAAATACTTCAGTGAGTCTGCAGCATTTGATAAGTAATTAAAGTGGATATTCTTAAAAAAAGCTTTGGACAAAACAGACTTCATTTTTTTTTTCCCCCCCTCTAATTCATGCCCAAAACATACTCCTCAGCAGTTTCTCTTCTGGCTGAAGTAGAAATATCTGAGTGTCACAGACAGCTGACGGTGTTTTTGATGCTCTCCAGAAAGAAGGCCCTACAGACCTTTACGCAACGCGAACTTTGGCTAATGCAGACCAAGCATTCGCCGAGTCATTAGCCAAATGCATTTTACTGTTTATGCATTTGAGACAGGTTAAATGAAAGTTTGTTTGCACCTGTTACCAAAACAGGTGCAAAACCTATTGGATTTAGCAGATACTGCAGTCCAGCCATGTTCTGTTACACAATACGGCATGGCACTGAGGCTTCAAACAAACAAACAAAAAACCACAAACACACACACAGTTTGCATATACCAGAGTACTGAGCTTTAACCAGCTATTTCCATGGCGAAAAAGAGAAAGAATTCTGCTTCCAGTCACCCAGTGCGTGGAGCAGCACTGTGGTGGGAATGCATAAGGAATTTGCCTTGTCTTTGTGCAATCATCAGATTGCTAGCTATTTAACTGCCAGACACAAAAGACATTACAGCTAACATTCAAGCTGTTAACATTCCCATGAGCTGCTTCCATAAAATTATTTGAGTATACCATCCAACTTAACAACAACTGAAAGCTCTCACAGCCAGTTGAGCCTAGTATTTTCTAGCAACAATCTGGCAGTCACCAAATACAGGCAGAAACGACTCTGAGCCTGTGAAGAGTGATTTCTTAATTCAGATTGAAAGATTTAAATTGCTGCATGAGGTGATACTCTGATCTGTTTATTTTTAAAATAAATTATTTAAACAGTTAACTGTTTTTATGGTTCTAACCTCTTTCACCTTCAGACTACTGCTTGTGACTATAATATCTGACTGTTACGCAGTGCAGCTCACGGGTAGATCTCAACACTTTATATAAAGTAAGGTCAATGTCATTGCCCTCCTTTTTCAAGATAAGGAAACAAAGTTACTTCTGCTCAATAAACTATTCTCTGTTAACCCAGATGTACCAATGAACCACTCACTCACACAGCTACAAGTGTGAAATAAAACGTGTTAACTGAAAGCTCTTACACAGACACTGATGAATTTAGCTCAGATTTTGTCTCGGCTAAAAACACAGAAAGTCAGTAAGGCTCAGCTGACACCCGGTGACTGACTCAGTAGCTGGGATAGATAATGTGACTGTGTCGCAGGTCTGTTGCTTAAAATCCCACATTTGGAAATACAACCAAAGTTCCCTCCCCTAGTAGCCGATGAGGAATTCTTCGTCTTCAATCCACTTATCAATATTTTCTTCTTTTCCTCATCTGAAACAGCTGTAACACAGGTTGACAAGTAAAACGCTATGCCTCAGTCTAGCCTCTCTGCTCCCCTCACATCTTACCATCCCATCACCAAAGACCCCACAAAGTCAAACTTGGGCTTCAGCTGTGCTGTTAGAGCCCGTGAATCGGCACCAAGGACCAAAGGGCTCCACGGCTCCAGCCATCTCCCAGGGTACAGCTATACTGGACACTGGCTTAATCTGGACATGCTGCTGAAGCCCAAACAGCAAAAGAAATGGTAGATAAAATGCAAAGTTTCCGCACAAGGGTAGTAAGTTATTGTATTATATAAAAGGATGCTGTAACGCTTGAAATCAAACCTATCTGCGAGACATTGCAGCAGAGGCAGAGATGGCGTGTACGTGTCCTTCTGCCTCAGGCGACTGGCATGGCTGGGGGGAGCACACCCAGGCAGGAGCTGCTGCAGAGCAAAGCAGAAGTTTCAAACACTTTAAATAGTCCACAAAAACCCACAGTACTCTGGAGAGCAACTGTACAGGCAGAATGTCCGATCCCTCCTGTGAGAAACCTTTTAATCATTTTTACAGCACGAGTAAAGCTTATTTGAAACAGTAAAAGTTACAGCAACAACATATGGTAACAATTTCCCCGATTATCAGAACAATTAGGATCTGAGCCGCCAGCTTTACACCTAGACCATTAACCAGCTCGGAGGCCAGCTACTGCAAGTCAGGAATCACCTCCCTGAGCTACTGTTGGCTTTTGTTTTGTTTTGTTTTGTTTTTGTTTTTAAGTTGTTGCTAATGAGATTTCCATGAAAAAATAATGTTGGTATTGGAAGTGTTACTTAAGGAATCCAATTCAAAACAAATCCCCAGCAAGCCTTAGTGCAGTGTCCAGGGATGCTTGAAATTCTCCTCTGCCAAAGATCTGGGTATTTTAAGCTTGAAGAGCTTTGCCCAAAATCTCAGCTCTTTTGACAGCAGTGATAATTGCAAGAAAGGATGCTTCTAGTTAGCAGGTCAACAAAAATATAAAGATCAGCAGCCAAGTCTTATGCTACTTGAGCCAGACCCCCAAACTTACTAAAGATAAAGCCCATGAAAGCGTCTGCATGCAGAGTTACATGACCTCATACGGACAGGGAGGGCTTTCTAAGTGAAGGTCAAACTGGGTGTTCCGTGCTTCATCACTCCCTCCATTGTGCCTGCCTGCCTGCGGAGATGCGGAGTGTAAAGCAGGTTGAGACAACCAGCAGATCTGACCAACAAGAAGGATACTGCCTAACCCCGAAGTAAGTTTTGCTGAAAGCAGCTAGGCACTCCAGGACTGGTACCTCAAGGATTCAAAAATATTAAGTTACCTAGAAATCATGAAGTTAAACGTAAATAAGTAAATGCTGTGTTCTCATTAGCAGCCTTCTGGCATCTAAGCCCTTGCTGTGCACTTCCTTCACATTTGCAACCTCTTTGCAATCACTTTGCTAAGAAAGGAGCTTAAAAACAACAACAAAAAAACCCCACATTGATTCTAGCAGTCAAGGGCTTTAGGAAAAAATCAAGACACATACGAGATTCAGGATGAAATTCAAAGCACCAAGTTAGGCGCTTAGGCTTATTAAGAGTATGAACAAACATATTCATTCCCTCCATCTAAAAGTTTGATTCGTTTCTGGAGTGCTGAGGCACATTTTATTTACCCTTTTTATCCTTCCAAGATCACACACACCGGATGTTTGCTCTCTGCCTCGGATCATCAGAAGAGATGCAGCAGCAGCTCTCACTCTCAAGTCACCATGGTCACATATTAACATTTTATTTACCTGCAACAGGGTAAGCGGACCCCTTGTAATTTTGTAGGAACAAAGGCCCACACTACACGTAAATACACATTTGCTTCTTAAAAATACACGTGCAACAGCATGAAATAAAATGGTCTTAGGGTATTATTCTTGGCTGCATTTTTAAGTGCCAATGTAAGCATGCCAACAGCTCTTGCAAAGAACGCATTGCTAAGAAAGGAGTAGGTAAAACTGTCTTTTCCATGGCTGAGAGACCAGGCAAATATAAGCTCTACACAAAAACTTTCCCCTGCACTGCAGTACAGCACAGTATTAATGTAACTGCTAGCTTCTCATGCAGAATTAAATTAACCTCTGCCTGAATCCTAAACAAGAAGCAAGTACTAAATAAATTATGTGAAAAGAGCAGCAGTCTACCAGCCATTGTAATTCAAGGCTCAAGCCAAGCAATTCCATTTAAGTATATTGCTTGGCTATAAAATGCTAATTGCCCAGCTGACTGGAAGCCAAGTGGTGCTTTCCTACTTAAAATGTCCATGAGGAAAAACCATCACCAGCTTTATTTATACCAGCAAGAGCAAACACCACCTAGCCAGGGAATCTGGCTTACATTTCAGCTGCAACTCAGGCCAACGCAGCAGGAAAGTTCAGCAGAGTCCTATCTGTGCAGCACAGCCAACATCCTTCCCCAACAACCTCAGTATAGATCTGATCTCACAAACATCCTTGGAGTGGGAAACGTTTGGTGAAGGAGAGAGCACTTGCTTAGATGAGGTCTCAGGAGGAGTCAGCGCTGAGAGCGACAGCAGTGGCCATCTGCACCAGCTCACAGCCTCCCAGCAGCAGGGTGGGGTGGCAGCTTTGCCCCTACATGTCTTAAGGTCCCTTTGGGTGCCACCACAAAGAGAGGCTGGGAGCTGCCCTTCCCAGCCCAGACGCACTCCAAGTCCAGGGGGTCAATGAACTGAAGCTTTTCTGGAATCAGAACTCTAAGGAAGAGGGAACTCTCAGGCTAGTGAACACATTTTAACATTAAAATGTACTTTAACCAGCAAATTGAGAGTTGTTTTTTAAATATTTTTTTTAAAGTTTCCAGGTTTGTTTTGATATAACAATGAAAACAAGTTACTTTGCAGCCTACAACAAGGCAGTTATGTTTAAAAGAAAAAACAACAGAATATTTGTCTTCCAATATATATAAACCGGGGGGGGCGTGGTAGGTTGGTGTGCTTTGTTGTTTTGTTTTGGTTTGGGGTTTTTTGGTTGGGTTTTTTTTGTTTGTTTGTTTTTTGTTTGTTTGTTTTGCCATAATTACCTGAGGAGTTATTAATGGTGTCAGGGAAGTAGTTTATAGCAATATTCTGTAAACTGTACAACAGGGTCTCCTAAAGAATAGACAAGATGAAACAAGTTGTTGCGGGGGAATGACAAGGAAGTGAAACACAAACATATCTTTTATCCAGTTGGTTTTTTCCATGTACATCTTACCATGCGAGCGCATCTGATGACACAAGGCATGTGACTCAGTACTCACCATTCCCCTGCCAACACATTATATACATGACAAAATTTGATTAAGAACTTTGCTCATCTCTGCAACAATTGTATTAGTTATGTGATGGACTAGAGAATCAGCTGTCTTTAAAGGCATTTTTTTTTTTTCCCCTGAAAGCACACTTGTAAAGACCCTTCATGTGGAAATCCAAAAGCCGCTAAAGTAACTGCTGCCTCATCTGCTGAAAAATAATCAGTTCTGACAATCAGACTGGAATCTCAGTGGAAGGGGATGTGAAGGAATCATACCTTAGTCTTAGTTATGCTCAGCCTGTGTGGGGTGCAGATAACCAACCAAGTGACAGAAATATACTCAATGTATAAGATGAGGTTTTATTTAAAAAAAAATAATCACACATATGCAATCTGGATGGCACAGAACAGAGTATCATACAAAAAAAAAACAAACCCAAAAACTAGAAGGGACCTTGGCACAAATCGCCCACCCCATTCATTGTTATGGCTCTGGTTTTGCTATTTGTGTTAGAGTAGTGCAGAGGTCCCAGCCAGGAGCAAAACCTCATCTGCCGCAAGCTGTACAAATACAGTGAGACATCCCGGAACAAAGAGCTTGTTATATATACATGCAAGGCATCAGTAGGCTGATGAAAAAATAGTAACAAGTAATGGAGGAAGGAAATGAAAATAAAATTCCGTGGTTATAATGTGATCCATTGTCCATGCTCTCACTGCTTTATGAACTGGTTAAATCAGCTGCTCCATGCTGGCACAGAACTAAATCACTCCGGACATCAGAAAGCAAGGCAAGTAAGGTAAGTCCTGACAAAAACAACTGCTTTAAGATCAAACTGAATTACAGTGCACATTGTTTAAATCACATAACAAAAGTTCCAAGTATACTTAAATAAAAGCACTTTTATACATGTAAGAAGTATTTCAGGACACAATTAGTTTTACTTCTAGCCCAGTGGAATACACAATGGAGAAGCTGCCATCCCCCACCTGCCCCAGTTGCAGAGGAAATTAAGAAAAAAAACCAACAACAAACTAAATACAAATATGTACATACACTAAATAAAAAAAAAAAAGTACATTTACTTCTAAAATATGAAATGTTCAATGGCTATGTAGCAGCAGATTTCCTACCCTAGTTTCACTGACTCCAAGATTAATCACTTACGTTAATACAACATACAGCTCTGTGGTTGTGCCTAGTGGCAATGTTGTTCTGACCCAGAGAGGAGAAAATCCAATTGTGGAGCACTGTATCCTCCCTGCTTTTATTGCCAGCAGCACCTTCAACTAATTTACCTACTTTGCTGAAAATAAAAAGCCTATTGATTTATCCTCAACTTCTCTCTTCAAATCACATGACTTCACATGTTTATAATAGTATCCAGACAAATTACTCTCAACTTTTATTTCCTTTCACCTTAGATTTGTCCTGCAGTGGTTTATGCAGTAACAGGGAATAAGAAATGTGCTGTGTTAAAGGCCTGTCACTTGACATTACAAATATAACCAGCTGAAATGCAATCCATCTGTTCAACACACTTCCAGCTAATCTGTGGTGGTCTCCAAGGAGCGTAATAATTTAACCTAACACACAATAAAAAGAAACACCACAGGCCATCAGGACAGACTTGAAGCACTTCTGAATCCTCTGAAACTCAGCACCAAGCACACTCACTTGCTTTAAAAGGAAGTCAGTTTTCCTATACAAAGTTTGAGCATATTTTGCTGGGATAATAAAGCCAAAAGTTTTCACATGAAGCTCAAACTGTCCAAGTACATTTCAGCTTTTAACATCGAAGCCCGATACCAAAGTACATTAGTCATGCAGAGCTTCAAGGTACAAACTCTACTCCACTGCCTTTGTTCACTGGAGTGAAAAAATTTACAATATTAAAATATAGCTTGCCATCAAGAAACAAACACCAACCTAAAAAAAAAAACCAAACATTTCTATGAGGATGATGTATAAGATGTGTTTTCTACCATTTCTCTTATTACAGCTATTTCTAAAACTTGGGCGTTTTATACATTCATATGGACACAGTAAACACCTAACTGGGCACATGATGCTAGTTCACATAAAATACATTGAATCTGTTAATACAATTTCTGTACTGCCATGAAGACGAGCAAAAATAATTAACCTGATGCAAGCATATGGTGAGTTGTGGGGCTTATTTAGAGGTTCATAGCTAGAGATCTGCACTGCAACTTCAATACTGCAATGAGTCTCAGGCTCTGAAAAAGCACCAAGAACTCCAAAGAAGCAGCTGACCACTGCAATGCCTGACAAAGCAGCAACAGAAAGTACAGGAATACAAAGGACTTCGAGATGGGAAGATGTAGCAATACTGGTTAGACACCACAGCAATATTGCTTCCTAAAGATGAATAATGAGCAGAAGCTATGTAGTATAAACGTACATGCATTTTGCACTTTTGCCAGTATCAAGTCATTTATTAGTATGAATGTTGCTTGGAAGAGAATGACACATTTTGGGGACAACTCTAAAACAAACCATTAAACCCAGAAGGGCACATAGGCACACGTGACAAGAACCATTTTGACATTCCCTAGTACAAATACTGAAAAGTCAAATCAAAGCCATCAAAGTTTAAACAATGAAAAAAAAAATAATCTGTGCAACTAGAAAAGAAATAAAGTGGGGAGGGGACACACACAAGAATGGGATACTTCCAGGACTTCTAATGAATTCCTTGTTATGAACAGTATTTCAGTAGCAAATAGAAGGCCCAACAGATGCAATCGAGTTTAATGTGAATGTATGAGTCAAATGTCATCAATGACTAAGAGTAACAGAAGTAAAACAAACATCCAGGTTAGCTGTTACTGATCTGATACTCTTACATCCTGCTCAAAGCTGAAAATTACTAGCAAGCTCCTGTCTACCCCTCAGTCCCCAAAAGAAACAAGCTGCTTTATGCTGCCACTCTTATTAATGCCGAGTAACATTCTACTGCCTCAGCAGCCCTCTTGATTGCCATGGGGTCAGCTCACAGAGGAAAGTATTTCTCATTGTTAGCCAAAGGTGCCATGCCTCGCCTTCACTACGTCCAAACATCCTCAGAGCTGCTCAAATACAGGGTAGTTAATTAGCTAGAAACAAGCACAAAAAAGTGCTCGGTCTTTCCAGGATAAGACTTCTTGAATAAACAAGATGTAATTCATGTTACATTGGTAAGCAATCTTGAGAAGCTTGAATGGATGGTCCTGGAAAAATAAGAAAAAAAAGAAAGACACCAAGAAACTGAGAAACAGTAAATACATGGACAGCATTCAGGCAGTGATGACCAACTGGGATTTTATGGGACAAAACATGTAGGCTATTGGTTAACATTGCCTGCTTTGAAATGCATGAAAATCTTTCAGTCTAACTAACGAAAAATGGTAATCCCCAATTTTTTCTCCCAGTGGAAAAAAGGGTTGTGATAGCACTTGAGGAACACCAGAGAGAACTGAGCAACTGGTCTGTTGGCACTCATTCTACTCTCCATGTATATAAATGTGAAGGGGGAAAAAAAAAAAAAAAAAAAAAAAAAAAAAAATCAGTTAAGTTTAATTTAAACAGATTAATTTCCAAAAGCTTATTTGAAGACTTTGAACCACGAGTTTCCAGCAAGCTTAAACCTTCCTGTACTTGGACAGCTTATAGACAACCTAGTATTGAACAACAAAATGTTTCAGAAAGCCTACAGTCATTACACCATCAGTTTATTATCTAACTTCAGAGGACAGCAGCACGGGCAAGAGAGAGGCCCTTGCAGCATCTGCAGACAACTATGCAAAAAACCATGTTGGATTTACAGAAGAGAGAAGATTTCAGCTGGTCTGAAGGGAAGATAGAGACAGGGACAAGCTACCCCACTCTGCAAGGATGCTGGATTAGACAGTAAGATGCTATGGGACAAATGAGGTGGTTAGGGAAATACAGGGAAGGAAGAGTTTTATTGATGATGTCTGTAGGTTAAACTAAAAACAGAGGCGCTCATATATGCTACTCATCTGATTACGTCAGCTGCTTTCTCATTCATCTCCTGCAACAACCTGACCTTCTCACCACTGAGAGCTCTCCCTTGCAAGCAAACTCCTGTTACCAGCCAGTTACCAGGGGCACTAAAAACTCAAATACCAGTAGAGAGTCCCACAGTTCAGGCATGCCCCTGTCAAATACTCCTAGAAGACTTTAAGGTGTATCATTGCAGGTTAATGTTATGAGCTTTCCAATTATTCTGAAGTATAATTTGTATCCAACATCATTACCTCAACATATCACTGCATTATGATTACTGGTATCATCTGGAACACCACCTGGAAATATTCAAGGCCAGGTTGGACAGGGCTCCGAGCAACCTGATCTCATTGGAGATGTCCCTGCTTCTTGCAGGGGAGTTGGACTAGATGACCCTTGAGGATCCCTTCCAACCCAAACCTTTCTATGATTCTATGATCTAATTACCTAACATCAACAAGTTCAACAAACACCCAGACAGTCCCTGGCCAGGAGATTTGCCACTGTAACAACAGTCTGCAAATTTTGACTTAAGGTGATTAAAGGGAGAGGCTTCAAGTCAGACCAGATGGTTCTTCCTTACACAAATATAAGTGGTCTTTCTCTGTGCTGCAGTTACAGTAGGGAAAAAAAATAGAAAAGAAAGAGAGACACGAAGGAAACTAGCAGCACCTAAAATCAATACTGAATAAAATCTGAGAGGGCAGGGAGAGGAAATGGGGGCCATACCCTCAAAATAGCCTCTGGGTCTCTCATAGTTCCCTTTCTGAATTTTCTATGCTCATTTGTTTTCAATAGCAAACAATCTTTCTATCTGCAGAGCTATTACATTCCCCTCGGAGGAGGGAACAGTCACCTACAGAGAGAAGACCCTCATTTGGAGTTGACACTCTGCTATTCACAGAGTTTACTGCCGATAATTTGCACCTTGGCAAAGCTGAGTCAGGCATAACCCACAGTCATCAGGTCAGGTTGCCAGGAACAACCTCCCTGGTTTTCTAACCTTGTTGCCACCGAGGTGGTGACAGAGGAGCCTCCTCCTCAGCCCACCTTAAGGAGACCTTTCACTAGCATCCAATCCCTTTGTAAACTGCCAGCTCAGAGCTACCGCGACAAAAAGAGATGGCGCTTCACGATGCTTAGCCCTCAGCAGCCACTCAAGGCAAGAAGGTCCAAGAAGGTACCGGTGGCAGCCCCAGTACATCCTCAGCCCCATGACACTGGGGCTCAGGTCCCGTCCTGTGCCATCACCATCTCAGCTAAGTTCACTTGTTGCCCCTGCCTTTTGGGCATCACATAGTAACAGAGACACCATGCTCTAGAAAATATGGATACATACATACATACACAGTTATATAAATATATGTGTGTGTGTGTGCGTGTATATATATATATATGTGTGTGTGTATATATATAAAAATATACATGTTTTTGCTACTTCTCCCCACTATTACTCTGGAATTACTATACCTGCTCAAACATGGGACAAGCAAAATCCTTCTGGAAACACCATTAGATTTGCTATACATAAAACTGTCCCACGGTCAAGCACTTAAGGTCTCACGCTCAGTAGTGAGAGCTTTAGGAGTTTTACCCCGCACCACAAAGCAACAAGCTGGTTTCTTAAACATACAACATTGAAAAGTCTGCAAAAGTAATAAAGAAAAAGTGTGACAATTTGTGTACTTAGTAAAATTAAAGGTTAGTCTTTCAGGGTCAAGAAAATTCAGTTATTCAAGTTATTCTGAGTTTGAGAAATTACACAAAAAATGAGTTGCTCCAACACATCCTTAAAAAAAAAAAAAGAGAAAGTGAAAACAAACATTCTGAACAAGTATGGAAAAACCACAATACAAGGTGCTGGAGCACATTAAAATTTTCTATCTGCGATCATTAGATCCTCCCTTGTGACAGATTCATCCTCTACACACTTACAAAATCCAGTCATCTTCCATGTTCTATTTCACGTATGCGCATTCTGCATATGCGCCATTAAAAAAAAAATCAACGGTGAAAACCCACCAAGCCACAATGAGACCGCAATTCAAGTAGCAGTTAGTATCACAGTTTGAACAGATCTTACTGTTGCAACTGCGCAGCAGGGGAAATATTTAATATTCAAGAAGAAAGAAGAGTTATGGCAAAAAGAAAAAAAAAGATAAAGGAAAGGAAAAAGTAACTTCTAAGAGCTGCTACAACTTCACCTATACACAGAACAGGAAACAGTCAACGTCCCTGTGTGGTAGCTGCTAGGCAACATTTACTTCTCAATGGTAATCCAGCCTATGTATCCACATACATATGCATACTTCCACATGCAAACACTCTCTCAAGAAGAATTTTCAGTCTTGCCAGTCCTTAACAGTGCTCCTTTAAGTATCTGAAACGACTGATTAACCCTGCTTAATACAATCTGTGTAATCTACTGTGAATCTTGCAGATAACTCATAACTGTTAACATTAATTAACTCAGCAGAGCTTTACCCTTCTTGCTCCCCCACCAGCCTCGTACCGCAGACCTCAATTTAAGTTATCTTCACGACAACCCTAGCAGACAGCTTAGGCAGAGTTAAGCAGCAATGGTGAGCTTCTGATGTAGAAAACCCGGTTAAATAATTGATGTACATTTTTAAAGACAACTTTCCCTCCCCATTTTATTCTTTTCTTCATCAGTACTCGCCAGCAGTCACGGTACACTTAATGCATACAACACCCTGGGAATATCCATCATACTGTAAGAAAAAACGTGAAGAGTTGCATCCTAGAAGATCTTTTCTTTATGCCGTCTGTCACAGAAACAGAAGTAAGCTGTGTCGCTATGTTATTACTAAAATTCAGGAAAGATTAATTTCTAATACCCCTGCTACGCCAGTTTTAAGGCTTCTGACCACTGGATTTTCTATGTCAACAAGATACAATTTCCTCTTAAGCTGTGACATTTAGCAAAAAAAAAAAAAAATCTCATCTCTCATGTGCTCATACAAAAGCCTCACCTATAACTGAAAGAAAAAGTGACTTTCAAGACCTTATATTTACTGAGAAAAAGCTTAAAAATGGTCACAAAAATTTCAAAATCAGCAAGAGCTGCCAAACAGAAGCAGCTGCTCTGGCTACATGCAGAAAAAAGAGACAGAACTATGCACACTACCAACAACCTTTTGCATCACTAGTGTCATTTTTCAATTATACATCTTGATCTTCAGTGTCCTTTAATGGCCTATGAAGGTGGCATGTAAGTTTCTAAGCCATTTCCAAGCTGCCTCACATGTAGATCCTATTCCTTACCTACATCAGCAGAGCTCAGGTTTACTATTCAAGCAACACAATTGAGGGAAACTTAATATGACTTATCAAGTGACTTGCATTCCCTAACCAACCAGATCACAAAACGACAACACAGCAATCGTGATGGGCTGGCCTCTCAGCTAGCTGGAAGCAGAGGAAGGGAGGGTAAATCCCCAGAAAGACTGCTCCAGGCAAGCGTGATTCAAGCCTCAGGCTGCAGAGAGCAGCAACACCTCCTCCAGTCTGGCACATTTGGGCTGTGTTGCCCTGTAAAAATAAAGATTATTAGAATTTGAAAAGATACTGATTATGCTGAAGTTTATAGTGTTGTTGCAACTACTGAGCAGCAGATCTAAGCCTAGCAGCGTCCAAAGCATGCCAAACTGCCATGGTGGTCCAGAAGAAGTCTGACTCCTAGAAACAGCCTCAGATGAAATTTTTAAGGGACGCTACAATTAGAGAAAGGTAGCGCAATATTTGATCAGCGGGGAGAGTGTTTACACCTTTTACCTCAGTGAAGCACAAAACCTTGGCAAGGAGATCCAGCTGCACAACAGGGAAAGGAGCAATACTAGGTCCACTGTAAACTCCAAAATGTTAATGATGTTAAATCCTGGAGTAAGGACTCTTTTGTTCAGGTTTATATGCAGCTTTTCACATAACTTACTAGACTTGCTCTGCATCACTGTTTAAACATACTTTGGTCAAGGCATTGAGTTACTTTGACAAACCTGTTTTTTGCTAAGAGCATCACAAATTAGCTAAGGTGATGAATGGCGGATCAGAAACCGGAGCTCTATGGGAATTAGTGCAGTCACTAACCAAAAGACATTCCACAGTAAAATAATATGTGCTCTTCAGGCCTACAGAAATAGCTCTCATTTTGAAGCTGGACATCTGAACTAATAGTCTTACTTCTCAGTGCTCAGAAAACATGCAGCCCCCACTAATTTTGAAGGGAGAAAAAATGCTTACGATCTGGAGGAAATAATCAGAGAAAACCTAGCAGTTATAATGCAGTACTTGAACAAAAGTTTAGATGCTCTGGCACCTCAGTAGCACTACCTGAATTCAACATTCCCCCAGATCTCAGCATAAGCCAATGCTGTATCTCCACAACATTAAGACATAGGGTAAACAGGGTGCTAAAATCACACATTTAAGCTCGAATCTCCAAGCTAAGCAATTTCTACTGACAGTGCAAATATGCAGATCTGCTAGGTCTCCAAAATTTACTACTGAACGTTAACATACACAGTAATAAAAAACAGAGTTTCCCCCCAGCTAATCTGCAGTCACTGATGTCGCTTTCTAAGCGGCAATATAGAACCAGGCACAACTGAAATTGAAAATAAAGAGCATTTGCTGCCTTTCAGATTAGTGAATACACGATTCCTTGTGAATTTTGACTGAAAGTCATTCTCACGAGGTAGAGGCAACAGTCCCTTTGAAATTGCCTCAGCACAACGTGGGCAAGAGCTAAGTAAACTTCTTCAAACAGCTCTGCCAATACCATTCAGCTCCAAGCTGCAAAACTGCTGTTTCAAACTCAGGGCCTCCTGTGAGTAGACTGCTAATTACACCAGGTTGTACAGCAGGTTTTTGATACAGGCATCAGGCAGAAGAATGAGAATGGAACCTGCCCACCGTTCGAGTTAAACAAAAGGTTTCACAACACACTGAAAGAAAAGGATACTTTGTCAGCTATTCACTGCCTTGCCCCCCATTAAAGAGAAAATGCATTGTAGTACCCTACACGTGTGCATCGCTCAGTGCGTACAACTCATGCAAGTGTTATCGGACACGCTATAATCATGAAATAGAAAGGGGAGACAGCACAATGCAAACACTGTATCCCCGAAGCAGAGGCGATACCCACAGTCAAAAATGCCAGTGCTGAAGCACGCTTTATCAGGCCCTTTATTCCCAGCTACACTCGTACACTGGGGAAGATTTTGAGCAGCCAAGGAAAGGGAATGAAAGTAACTCAACAGGCATTTTTCATCCTGATTTTTATGAGAAGGGGCCAGAGGAACCAAACTTTGACAAGCTTCTGTGAAATTCTGAAAGGGGAGACCCTTGGGTATCTCTCCCAGCCAGGGAGCTACCATACCATACCAGCCAAGGGCTACCATACCAGGTCAGCATACGCTTCACTCCACGTGCACCCCTGCACGTGCCTACTGTCAGCTGCAAGCCACGTGGGAAAAAAGCAGGGTTTGCGGAAGACATCGCATCTACAGAAAGCTCTCCCCTGTTCCCAAAACATTGTTTTTATTCATGAATTTGAGCAGAGGCCTTTGCTGCCTAATCAAGTGCAGCCTCCTTGTTGTTTTCTTGTAGCATCGCAGCTGTGAATCTCCTAATTGCATCTTTGGTATGGAGAAAGTAAGAAATCTTCATGAAAAGATGACAGAAAAGGCTTTGCTGGTTGGTCATGAACACGAACATTAGGAGTCTTTCCTCAGGGAATGGCCAGTACAGAAATCAGATGTTCAGAATACATTTCTGCCCATATGGTTCAAAGTGATGAATAATGCACTTTGGAAAAGAAGGATGACAAAAATAATAAAACACTGCAGTAAAGCACCCATCATATTAAACAAATAACAGGTGGTGACTAAAAATGCATTTTTAATGAGCGCCTCCTTATGAATGCACAATGCAAAGTGCTTTCCACTGCTTTGTAACACACCACTCCTCATTATGGATTAAAAATACTTCAGTTAGAGCTAGATGTGTAAACTCTTTACCTTCTCCTCTTCTCTTTGAAGATCTTATGGAACTTTTTTTTTTTTTTTAAAGATTCAGCAACCAAACAACATGAACTTTAAATTCTGAACCCTTAATACTCAGATTTTTTTAATTAACTTTTTCCACTAGATAAATTTGTAATTAAATGTTGAGACATATACTTTGATGTGTGTTTTCAATGCATCTGCCTCATGAAACGTACTCTTCTTCACATGTATACAATTAACTGAGGAAGAGGGCAGTCCAGTGGTTAATGCAGAAGACAGTGTTTGAATTCCTCGGTCCAGAGAGGCATGAAACACAGATCCACAGCAAATCTTCAAAGCAAATTACTGCATTCCCAAGCTCTTCCCAAACTAGTCCGCATGAAATCCAGTGGCCAGGAATGAGACACTACTCCATAGCAGGAGGTGCTCCTATACCACAGGGTATTAAAAGATCATAAGAACCATTTCATAAGGATTACAAATCCAACTGAGAGAAAGCTAGAGAATAGTTACAGAGAACAGTTATCTATGATATTTAGAAAGCAAAACGTGTTTAAATGGACCGTTTTCGCAATGGAAGAAGCCTCAAAAAGAAGTCTCAGGCAGTGAACACAGCCAGGAAATAAGACTTTGCGCTATTAGAGCTACAGTGTGATGAAGTATGCTCAGCTAAACCTGTACCCTGCTCTGGCTCAGCAGAAGAGCCACATTACCTCAAGGACTGTGGCAACAGTTTAAGCAGTTACTCAAGCCTGAATCTTCGTGCATGAAGGTCAGTGCCACAGAACATGAAAATAAATGTATTCCTCCTCTCTCAAGTGCAGCTGTCTCGTTAATCTCAAAGTTGACATATTCCTTGTATATCAGTCACCACTTTAAAGCTCCAATTCATATAGAGAGACTTACAAGCACATAGTAGATTATTACTTCAGCAGGTTGCTTATTTCTATGAAGCATAATACTCCTTGTAATTCTTAACTGCTTTCCCCCTCGAGGGCATACAGCATATGTCTTGGGAACTGGAACAGACTTGCTCTGAATATCAAAGGAAAACTAATGACTTGTCATCAAAAAAGGTGAGAGGTAGTAGTTAAACTCTACCTTCTCCTAGTTGGTTGCTTAGAAGGACAATAATTTTTTAAAATGCTATTTTTATCTGTTTAATAATTGTTTAGCTGATATACTTAAAAATAAACTAATAAACGCTTGTCCCTGCAAACAAATTCCTTTTGGCTGCTGTGTATTTAATATTGTATTATTACATTAGTCAGCATGGTTGTTCTCTTAAGCACAAACTTTGATGGCTTCCAAAGTGCCAGGAAACTAGTTCACTCCATTCATAATTTCTCTTTGATTCAGCAGCAGTGTGTGCTAAAGATGTGGAACTCAAATGGGTCTGAGTAACACGGAGTGGATGACCAACAAACAAAGTGCGAGTGCTTAAACTAACACAAAAACCACCCTCCCTCCCTGTCCTCACAACAGTAAGTGCAGGGAGCAGATCTCAAGTTAATGTTAAGAGCCAAATTTTGCCTTTTTTATGAACACACAACTTCCCTGAGGCCTCGAGATCTGCACCAGAGAACAAATCTTTCACATCCTTTCCAAATTTAAGACTAGCAGGACTAGCAAAGAATATCCTTCTAGTAGACTTTTTAGGGCAGTCAGCAAAAAGCACTGCACTGTAATTCCAGCATTGCATTTGAACACTTCTTTGCATATATAGAGTAATTAAATGACATGTCTTACAGCAGCCAGCTAGACACTGCCAGTACATGTTAAGCAAGATAAACTTTGAGGCTTATTATGCCCTGGTGAAGCAGCTGACCACGACTGCACTTCTCAGCTGCCACACCTGAGGAGAGGGGAGGATGGCCCTATTAACTGTAGGAATTCAAGCCATTAAGTGCATAGTAAAGTCTATTGAGCGGGCGCTTCCTTTTGCATTGCAAAACACCGAGACTCTAGAACAGACAGCGAACGCTCCTCAGCAAAGCTCTGGTCTCCTCAGGGAGTACGGGTGGAAGCATTCACAAAGGAACACTCCCAGAGAGAGTTTACTGTATCTGAGGAGGGGGCCACTGCTCCTGAAGGTAGATTCTCTGTCGCCTCACGTTGCATGTTCTACACAGTGTGAACTGACTTGGAAGCACTTTACGCCCACCACAGTCGCAGCACACCAGACAAATGGAGAAAAACACTTCTTGGAACCCAGCTCTCATCCGACCGAAGACTTGTGCTGCAACTTTTGGAAATTTGGAAAGCTGTATGTTTCTGTTCACATGCATTCATGCTTTAGGTAAGTCAAAGTCACTGTCAATACCAAGAAATCTACCCAGTAACAAAGCAGAAACTTCCAAGTTGTTGGTCCAATAACTGCCATTAACCCAGCAAATGAGACCACATCTCAGGTTTCCCCCTTCTCCCAAGTAAATCTATTAACATCTAGAGTGCAGCTATTCTGGGATCAGGGCATTCACAGTTTATTCCTCTGACAACTGTTCTATTTAATTTATTTCATATTCTCAACCTATTTCATATAATACACATAGATGTCCTTTGATATCACTCTTCTTGTTTCGTAAAACTACTTATTTTCTTTTGCTTTTCTCACAATTGCCCCTAACAAGCATTTCAGGCCAAGTTACATATTTCACTGGTGGCTGGGATGGTAGGAAGGGGGAAGAAGGAGGGTTTTTTTTTTAAAAAAAAAAAAAGGTCCTAGTTGAAAGTGGACTAAGACCGTAGATGAAATTATCACAGGGAATTAAAAAGTTTAAAAATCCATAGCATTTATTCCTATCTATTTTTTGGTACTGTAGAATCAAACTAATGTTTGAAATAGGAAGCTGTTGCATTAAACACCTTGGATATGTTTTACATCTGAACTGACTGGTATGAGTATTTATCAGTACCTTTTTTCTGTTTCAGCTCTCCCCTTTTACACTCAAG
>WHYT01017048.1:202471-215977 GCA_009806455.1 Tetrax tetrax
CAAAGCTTCCCCTGCCAGCCTGCCTTAGGCCTCTTCCAAAACTCTATAGGTCTGAGCACGTTCGCCAAATGTTTCAGACATCAGGGCAGCTGCTCTTACCCGGACACTTCAAATACCAGCACCTACAGGATTTAAATATTCTCTACAGCATGGCAAAGGGATAGGCCAACACCTCTCCGATTTTCTACCTTTCTTCTTCCATCATCAGAAGTGACAGAACCAGCAACAATAATAGCTCTTGCAGGGGTTGCTGCAGCTTAAGTGCTTTTTTGTTCCTTTTTTTGTTGTGGGGCATTGGTATGTTTGTTTATTTAAACATTGCCAACAAACTCTTCCAGAAACAGGGGTAGTGCCACAGCACTATAAGACGGTTGCCACAGCTGGGATTAATCATCATTTGGAAAAGCAGCACAAGGCCCCAGGGAATTAAGGCCATAACAACTGTCAACAAGGGTCAAGAGTGCTTATTTTAGTGAAGCCAAACATCGTTCAGTCTTGCAGTACTTATACCTGAACTACTTTCAAGCCAGTTTAATTGGACCAGTAGATAATCCTTAGTGGAGCTCACAACAGCAGCATTTCAAAGTGAAGGCAGAGCTCAGGAAAAGCAAGTTAATTTCACCTGTGTTGCACTGAGCTAGCCAGTGCTGGCTTAAGGACCAACCTTCCAAACTGTCTTGTCAACACAAGGCAGCAGACAACAGCCAGAGGTCACTTTGTTCCATATACACTGCTTAGCTGTGTATGTGGTAAAGACTTCACCATTCGAGCAGGATGCACACCACCTGCACCCCCGGGAAGTGGATGAATATCTCTTCTCCAGTAACAGGAGTTCTCTATGAACCCCTTTAATCAACATCCTCACTGCAGTTACAGACAGTAACCTGTAATTATCTGTACTAAACTATTCTCTACAAAACCATTTTGAAGACAGTCAAGTGTCTAATTCAGTCAGAGCAAGAAGACACACATAAAACTCCCACTATAAGCGATGAACGCATTTTGCTGTGCTCAGCCTTTTTCCAAGATATGGCACCAATTCCAGAGTTTTTATGACTAGCCGCTTCTTCAGTGAGCCAGTGCCCTAACAGTTATTAAATACAAAACAGATTATCTTAAATGCTCACAAAATCTCACAGCAAAACAAGTCATTTGCCTGGTTTCAAAAGAGGAGCCTCTCAAGCCAGGAACAGACCTGCAAAGGTGCAACTGCTCAGACAGCAGGAAAGGCAGAGATGTTGCCTGTTACCATCAGTAACAAATATTACTTACTCAATTAAAAAACCCACCAACACCTGCAGAAACCAGTGTTGGCCCCCCACTTTAAGAGTCTTTACACAATGTTTTTCCTAATAGCCATCAGCAATCCAGTTTTATGCAGCTGAAATTTGCAAGAAGGCAACTCATCAGAAAGCTGTTAATAAACAAATTCAGTTAGCAAACTTCTAAAAATGAGAGGTTATTTGAACCAGAAAAAGGCTTCTCCATTGCATGTAACCCTCCCAAGTTACGCCTGCTGGAGCACAGACAGAACTCATCTTTATGGCTCAAATCAAAGTCAAATTCCACCATCAACCTGGCTTGTTCATAGTCATTCCCAGCACAGACCCTCAGCTTAAGACATTAGGAAAGCCTCAATACTGTGGAGAGTACTTGGATTCACACTTCTGGATTAGACCTGTCCTTGTCTTCTGGAGTAATATTACCTGAAAGAATTTTGCTTTAACAAAGAGATTAGCTATACAAATATACAATAAATTGGATATTAGATACAGATACACTAGAGAATTATACGATCCAAAATGTCAACTAGCTTCTGAATATCAGAAGCTAGTTTTAGTAGCCACTTACGTCACCTTCCTCAGATACAGTTTACAGCACAATGAATTCGTGTCATATTCTTGATCATTCCTGCCCAGTGCAGAGAGGGCCAAGTATTCTTTCATACCTACCAATGTTCTTCAATAAAGCACGAGGCAGCACTTTCCTCATTCTAGGAGACCTGGTCTACCAAATTCAGCAACTAAGCCATGAACTTGACTCGTGTCCATTTAGCGAAAGGGAATGTAAAATGTCAAGGCAAACATTGTATTTTTAGAGCTTTTGTTTCCCTTGAGGAAGCAGTAAATTTGTGTTCCTATTGTTTGTCAGAAACTTTTCCCTCCCACTTCCAGTCTGCAACCAAATCTGATTTCAGTCAGTAAGACACTATCCTCATTTTAGCTTAAGCTAATGTATTAGTACTGCTTCAAACAGTGCCCACAACTTCAACCTATTTTAAAAAAAAAAAAAAAAATCCCTAACATTCAGGAGAGAAGAGGCCTAACAATATTTAATATATTCCAAAGCATCTTTGTTTGCATGTTGAAAAAAACTAGTAAAATCTACTTTTATCAGATCCTAAAACACAAGAAACCCTCCAAATGTCTAACAGAGATCAGTACAGACACGACGTTATACTCTGCACACATTCTCAATCACACCCAGAGCTCAGTCACAGCACAGATGGCCTTAACTCCTCTCTGACTACAGGGAGTTGAAGGCTGCACACTACCACATGAAAGGCAATCTCACATTAGCATCGAGACCTTGGATTTGCCCTGATGATGTGATTGTGACAAGGACAAGTAAGTTTCTTATCTAATGTTAAAGTATCATCACAAAAAAAAATGTGTTTTTAAACTTTGTTGTGTTATACATTTTCAGGACCAAATGCAAAGAATGACCAACTTTCACAACTGCTTTGTTTACATACAGTATATATAGTCTTCAGGCAGCAAGACTCGTAATACTTAATTTCTGGACTACAACAGGAACATCACTTACACCTGCTACTGCAAGCCTCAACTACTGTTTCCCATTGAAAACTCTGTGTCTTAACTTACTTTAGTTGTTGCTGGCTTTAGTGGATTATGATTACACAGCTCAACAGCTAGCTCAACAAGACACCAAGCAACATATCACAATTGTGCATCACTTTTTTTTTTCCTGATTCTGATCTCTCTTCAGGTACTCTTAAAAGAGGCCAGATTATCAGCTCCAAGAGAGAGAACTTGCATGAATAAAAAGCTTTAGAGCTTCAACACCTTAAGGACCAGACTCTCAGACTGTAAATATTATGGGAATGAAGAGGAAGAAAGACCAGTTCTGTCCCTATCCTTAAACATGGTCCTTTTTCCTTGTAGTGGGTAACAGAAACAAAAAACCCTCCAGCCTCTAGTCATGACCAAATGGAATTTCCCCTTAGAAATCACAAGTTTCATGAATGACATCACACTGCATCAGCATCTCCAGTTCTCAACAACTGAGACACAGGTCAGCTGTCTTCAGAAATACATGACACCCTCCCACGTATCTCAAACCTTAGTTACACACTTCATTTTTCTAGCAGGCCACTAGAACTTGCATGAATGAGTTATACACCCCATCTGACTTTTTCACAAGTCCCTCCCTCTCTTAGGCTTCCCTAACAAGCCCGGAAGCAGAGTAGTGCCAATAACATGGAGTAACAGTAGGCAAGCTCTGGAAGAGAACAGCATCAAAGGCATGACCGTAGTTAAGTATTAAATCTCTTCTGTATGTTGAGGACAAAGCCAATATACAGTGTCCAGGATGAGCACACATCAACTCCTACAGCTCAGCTGTTTCATCCATTATATGTTTGAGACAGGTATGTAGAGGAGCATTTTAACAGTCCTTGGTGGTTTAAGCCTGGCTTATACTGCAGAGCATTCAAATCTGGCAAAATTGTGTTAAAATGAACAGCAAACAGTCACCTCTCTCATCAAGGTGTCTAAATATACACAACTGTGTATATACAGAAATTCTATTTAGAGTAACTGAATTCACTCCTATAGCTTTCCAGTAGCATCCAACACGTATCCAAGTCTGCAAAAGTGCTCAGCTGTCACGACCCTGGTTTTAGGAGCACACTATTACAGCACAGGAACACTGATGGTCAGTGCAAGGATGTCACCCAAGAAATGCACTACTTGTGAGAATTTGCAGTCATGCCTGCACTGAAGTCTCTTAAAAGGAGTCCAGAACAAACAACTGCTTTATAACCTTAGAACAGACACACAGTGTAAGTCTACCTTCAAGATTTATTTTTCCTAACTAAAATATATCAATTTGATGTTGGTATTCCAGCACTGAAGACATTTCTTCATAACAACTTATTTGCTAGCAGCCCCTTTAAGAGAAGGTTACTTATTTTAAACAAATTTTACACCCAAAGACATTATTCCAATTTCAGCAAACCCCTTCACAACCACACCCCACAACTCCAACACAAAAGAGCCTTTTTACTACATGTATCTCCACGTGCTATCACAGCCTTCAAGCACAATTTCTTCTTTAAAAAAAAGGAGAGGGGCAGGGAAGCAGTCTCTGGCCACGAGGGATAGAGAAGGTAGCCATATTGTCATTTCACAAGGAAAGCATGACTGAAAGTACTTTTACACAAACAAAATTTCCTCATCATTTCCTGTAGTAAGCTTATTTCTGAGCCACCAGCCCCTGCGCTAGCTGACACATTACAGCAGTCACCACAGATCAAGAAGCAGAGAGCAGAAATCTCACCTGATAGTAAGTTTTAATGTTTCTGACTAAGATGGTGAGGTTTTGAACCCGAAGATAGGTGTCGTTATTCACATGCTTGTTGACGCGTTGGTTGGTCGGTCGAGGATCTCTATTAAAAGAGGAAAAAGAAAATAAAGTATTACTAGTTTACTCGGTGCTAAGGCTTAGTATCTCAATAATGCACCATTAGGAAAACCCTTTAAAACTTACCCATTAAATGTGCTGGCATAATTATACAGAATACATATACATTAATTCATGATAGAATAAGCTCATTACCTTTGTACCTATGTATAACTTGGAAATCTTCCTCCATGCCACAAAGTAACCTACTTTAGGTTAACCCACACAGCAATTCAGGGCAGCTTCTCCCCTTATTTGTATTTCCCTGAAGCAAAGAGCATATTTAGTTTGTGCACACTGGATCAAAGCAGTCTCTGATAAGAAGGAGTTTATCTTATTCAAACAAAAGGAAGCCAGGGAAAGACTGCCATGCCTTCCTTGGCTTCAGAGTTTGGCGACAAGAGGAGAGAGTTAACACTTGATCAATGATCAGTGTGCAAACTGCAAAACCCAGGTGTATTATACACCAAAATGGAGGGAAACAGGAGTATGGCACTTTTAGTACACCCACATCATCTAACTAGATCTCTGTCATACACCCACTGTGTCACAAAAAACAGCTCTGCTGGGATTCAAGATATGAACTAAGTAGAAACATAGGTAGAGATATAAGCAAGATAGGAAAAAAGATTCTAGGGAAAGAGCCAAAAGTTTTTGTTTGATTTTAAAGGAAGCAAAAAAAAAAAAAAAAGTTGTACCTGAAGCAATTTTATTTCTAAAATAAAAAATAAAACATGGAAAAAAGCTGCAAATAATTTAATACAAAGGTGCACCTTCAGATTCTCTATATACCCAACACGTTGCAAAAAAAGGAACCTGAAAGCCTTTATCTGCCAATAGCATAGATCAAAGCCTTGCGTTTCCCCTCTAATAAAGACTTATCAGCAACTCCTACACAATCCAAACACCTGCCTCCCAGAGCTCTGCTTGGGCTGTTAATTAAGCCATTCACACCTCTTCCAGGGCCAAATATTGAACTCAGGCGTTGACAAGGAAATGAAAGAGGGACTGATCCAATATTTATTTTTAAAATGTATCTGCCAAAGTTTATGTAAGTATGTGAAAGAGGTTTTTTTTGGTTCTTGGTTTTGTTTGTTTGTTTTGTTTTAAGTGCACAACCATCCCAAAGCACCTCTCTAGTGAAGGCAGTGCTATGTGTATAAATATTATAGAATATACAGATATTTCAAAGATGACAGAAAACTGCCTTGGCAGCAGATAATATCAGACACAGTATTTATATACTCAGTATTATATATATTATATATAAACACTGTGTATATATGTTCAAGCAAACTGAAGCACAGATGATCGGAGAGCGCTACTGACGTAAACTAGCACGACCCTACACAGCCGTTAGAGAAGCAAAGGATTTTATATACTGATTGGCACTGTAATAAATTATGAAAAAAAAATAGAACAAAGAGAAGCAACTGTACCAAGCTTTTAAAGCAAAAGTATTCCATTTTACTGATGCTCAGATACAGGAGTGCAGAAGCCATACCCATGTAGAGTCTGACAGTATGGATCTTCAGCAACACAGCAAGTTGGAGAAATATAATGGCACCTGGCTGCGACCTCAGAGAGCACCTGCCTTCAGCATACTCCGAACAGATGCTGGATCCCAAAGGAAGCTGGATACTTAGCCTTTTTAGGCAAGGTTACAACAAACCAGGAAGTTAGAAGGGAAGAAACATCAGTAAAGAGAACCTGGTCAAAGAGAAGGGTCTGCCTACAGTTCTCATTTCAATATGAAAGCTCATGTAGGCAGCATGCTGCCACGCAGCTGTCTGGCACTGACCCAGGCCTACAGCCAAGAAGAAAAAGCTTTGACTTGGAGTAATACTCCACGACCCTTCCCAAAACAGGGGGAAAAATTCCACAAAACGCACCAACCAGCCACAGCAAAGGGGACGCAATTTCTTCAACAGCTGTAGGGAGTGTAACTGCAGAACCTGGATGAGGTTTTCAAAAGCACATAAGACACAGAACGACCCCTTCTTCCAAGACAAGATGTGCTCATCTTTTGGCACAGCACAGCTAGTCATCTGTCACGAGAACATAAGCATTGGCAGGACTGGGCCCTCAGAAGCAATTCTGGAATTTTTATCTTATCATCTTCATTAAGGGTAATTGGTTGCCCCAAGAGCTCTTAATGCCATTGACCTCAGACTCGTCTTAACCTGGAGCAAGCCACAGCACACAGAGTCACTCTGGCAATCCTGCCTCCTCCTCCTCAGAGACAAGGAAGTTAAAAGCTTTTCTGAAAACTGAATGTAGCTCAGAAAAATAACAGTTTGGATTTCTGAATGTGCTGTGTGACCAACTTCATCCAGCACCTCAGGTCACTTCAGAGAGGATCCTTTGCACAAGACGTGAAAGGCCAGCACAGCCTACACTTCGAACTACCACAGGGCCTCCCTACTTCCACAGGGAAAACTAAACAATTCCTTCCAGTAAGCAATATCTAATTTCTTCTTCATTTGTTAACATTTTTTTTTTCAGTTCTGGATCAAATAAGCTTGAATACTGACTACAGCTGTCCTCGCTCCACAGCCGAGAACTTGGAGGAGCACAGAAAGTTGCTCATGGAGGCAGTGGGAGGTTCCCAAAAAGAGACAGATTTATTCTTTTCCATTTACCAAGCAAGTCCAGTTTTATCCAGTTGAACTGGCAAAACATCTTTTGACCTAATAAGCATGGAGATGAACACATAAAAGAATCAAGGGTTTGAGATATGTTTTTATTCAGAAGGAATACGTTTGTTGCATTTTTCAGATATTTTCTGTGTCAGACCTCCTGTCTAGAATAACCAAGTCACATTATGCGAGGTGGTCAGCTAGATCCCTCCTCCTGCCTCCCCCACATCACTCACCTGAGACATCTCGGGGGACACCGAAGAGGAGAGACAGAGGAGCCAGGAGACCCAGCAAACAAGTCCTGCTGCGAGAACAGACCCAGACCCATCTGCTACCTCCTCCCCACAGCAGAGCAGAGAGCAGCCCACAAGCAGGTGGACCTCACCACATGGGAATGGGGCAACACCCTGAGACTGAGCAGGCCTTAAGTTACCTCTGCTCACGGAAGGAGCGAGCTGCCAGAAAACCCACAGCCACACACACGCTTACCAATCTCAACAGAAATGAAAGAAAAATTACAAAAACCTGGACAGATCAATGTACTCTAAACACTACAACCCCAACAGCCTGATCTACAGCAGGGAAAAGGGGAAGCAGAGTCCTCAAGGATAAAAAGCACCTGAGTAAAATTACACCATAAGAGGTAAATTCTATGTTTAAAGATGTTTGTAGCCTTAAAAAAAAAAAAAAAAAAAAAAAAAAAAAAAAAAAAAAAAAAAAAAAAAAAAAAAAAAAAAAAAAAAAAAAAAAAAAAAAAAAAAAAAAAAAAAAAAATAAATTAAAATTCAAAATGACAATCCCATTAAAGTAATTTCTGACAAGTAATTTTGATGAGCAAGGAGAAAGCCTGCAAGCCAGGCTCAAGGGTTATGAGTCACCAGAAGATGCCCGGTGTGCCCAGCATCCTGCAGCACTTCGCTTTACAAGTAACTTGCTAAGTGAAAGTACACCACTCTTGGACCAGTCTAACTCCCTTCATCTAACTTGAAGTGAGATGAAGCCACTGAAGGCTAGAGAAGGCTCTAAATTGCCCAGAAAATGGTAGAAAAATGCACCTTGAAATAGAATTCTAAATGGATGCACATCTTCAGCCTTCCGGTGTTCATGCCATTTGCTACAAACCACGAGAAGCAGACACTCACAGTGTGGCTGTTCCTGTCACATGGTCTAAATTAAAGAAGACAGATTGACAGTACCACAAACCATTACAGCTGCAACTGAAACGGAAAAACCCATTATTGTGCATTTTTACTATGCAGTTTTAATACAAGTGGTTTTATCAGATGTATTCCTAATGAAACATTCAGCAAACAGGAATGTGTAACAGAAAAGCGGAGTCTACCATCAATCAGAAGAATTAGAATTAGTCAATATGAAAACACTTATGCACTTGTGTGTCTGTATGTGTAACCTCTCACATCATTTCCAAAATAAAACCTTCTTATAGAAGTTAAACACAGTAAATATTTGCTTACACTGGCAGGTCTTATTCCACAGCTGCAACTGTAACACCGAGGGCAGTCTACGCAGTGTCACCACGTGCTAGTTTCATACCAGGAAGTGTCACAAAACCATCTGAAAAAAGTTCTTCAAAAACTGTCTGCAGAAGAGCTCAGAAGCTGATACACATAAATCCACTAGAAACACAGAGGCTCAGGACACAGGAGTTCCACTTTGAAGATTAAGAAACATTTTTGTATGGAGAGTATTCAGCCAGTACTGCAAGTTTGCAAAAACCCACGTGTCCTTTATGCATTATCAGGTTGGGGTATACACTTGGACAGAACATAGGAAAAGAAAACCACTAATTTACAGTAAAATGACTTGGAAAAAAACATTTGTCTTGACTTAAAATGTAAGTGGAGAAACCAAACGCTGCTGTCTGCCTCTTCCTATGAGATTTAACTGGTTAAGCATCTAGGCACCACTATTGAGAACTAAGCAATCCCCAAGTCTTTTTTAAAAAGGGTCTCGCTTTGTTATGGATCACCAGCAAGCAAAGAAATCACCAGTAAAGCTCATCAGCTGGTTAGCTACCAACTGCTTTGTGGCTACAATCTGCCTAAACCCAGGCTGGGTCCCCTTCCTCTACCCTTGTGCCATGGCTAGATCTGGTGCGCCTGAGCAAACTACATTTTGTTCAGGGCTAGCATTCCTGGGGGCAGCTCTTCTCTGAACAGCCCTATTTTCACCTCCTGTCACACAGCCAAAGCAATAGGGCTCATGTATCTCTCTAGTGACACAGCTGCCTTGCTGATAGGAGCCCACCACCTAAAAAACATTGACACCACAATACCAAGCAGTTGGGATCTCCTCCACCCACTCCAAGTTGCCAGATAGCATCTGAGCAAAATCCAACCTATTACAACAGAAACTACAGGCTGACTGAACTCGTACAGCCAACTCATGCCTCAAACAGCTAAAACCTTACTTTCACTCAGTCTCCACTCAATAGGTATATCTGGATTTCTTCAAAAGATCCACTTGGCTTTTTGGCCATAGATTAAACTTAAAATCTGCTTTGATGCAGGACAAAAATGCTTTATTTTTAATAACACAATTCCAAACTTTGTTTTCAAAATCTTTACTGAAAAAAAAAACCTGTGGATCTGCAGCAAAGTACTGCATCACACCTGGTGTTTAGATGCAAGCTCATGTGCCTGTGTTATTTGTGTTCCAGTAAGCGGGCAAGCAGGACAGTTAACTTAAAAAAACTAAAAGCAAAATAACACACGAGTGAGGGGACTGCTATCCACAACAGGAGCTCAGCTCTCTTACTCTACTACCCCCTGCTCTTTGCACGTGCGTGCATGCATGCCTCTGTGCTTTCAGGCAATCAAACACTATCACAGCATGGCATATCAAATTCTAGCAGATTTACCAAAGGTCCTCATTACTACAATTACAGCAGGAAGAAATCTTAAGCCAAGTACTGAAAGTCATCTTTACGGACCAGGACGTGAAAAACTGATGAGCAAGCACTTTTAAAAAACACATTTATTTTTCTACTGTGGAAGCTTTGTGGGGCAGAAACACACCTTGCAAGGCTTTCCTGATTTACAGGCAAGTAGTAATAGCACTGTTATGCCTAAAGGTCAAGTCAGGAAAATTGAAGGTCACAGACAAGCATCTCTCCTGAATGCCTTGCAGGGTTGCGATACATAAATGCAACCATGATCCCTCCTAAGTTAAACAATTTCACACTCTCAGAACAAAGTTCTTAGTTTCAAGCTCCGTAGGCATGATCAGAAGCACTGCCAAGGCAGCCTAAAAAGGGGACAAAAATCCTGATTGCGTATAATGGGACAGCGTCCTACTCCACACTTCTTGTGCTTCCTCCACTTATGCCTTCTGTGACACTGCTGGCAGAGATGTCTTTTGGAAGAAACAAACTTATTTTCCTGACTGCTTAGGGCAAGCAAACACACCAGGACACTTCTCACAAACACATGATACCCGACAAAACGCCAACCGCCATCACCACACTCAGTCAGCCTACATGCTTATCTTCCTTATTTCAACGAAATCCTATCATTCACTCCCTGTCCCCAGAGCATTGTGAAGTTGCTCCACAGACTGTAACAGTTTTCTGTCTCCTTAGACATATCTCAATGGTCAACTACAAAATACTTGTTTGCACATGCTATCTGATAAAGCACTTCTAAAATACATCACTCATAAGAATGCCACAGTCATTCAAAAGCCACGGCCTCTTTAATAACAAAAATCAAGAGCAACTAAGTATTAACTTAATTTTTCTTCTTTTGAAATAATAAGATTCTTTCACATATTAGATAACAGCGATAGTTTAGTTAATTAAACCTGCAGCAGACTTAACTGCTGCTATTTCCTCAGTAGTTTGGTTGGTCATCTCCACAGCAAACACAATGGTTGTAAATCAAAATCCAATTTCCCATATCCTGGAAAAGTACAAGTCTGGACTGAACGCTCACACTCAAGTTCTCCAATTTGCAGAAAGTGTAATTATTCCTTCAGAAATGCTAGACATTATGTCTTCTTTTCAAATCAGGTTTCCATCTCAGCTAACATTTTACACTGCCAGTTTGTTATCCTCAAGTGGAGTGATTGATCTGGATTCTGTTTCAAATCGTGAATCTTCACTAAGTTCCAGCTCACAATTTCCACTGTTAGTAACATCAAACCAGAAGAAAACTTGAGATGGAGCAGCCAGGTACCAGAAGATAACAAAGCTTGTGAACTTGAGTGGGTGGGGCATGGGTTCTCAAACTTTATTTTTTTTTCCCCCCTCCAAGAATTGCACCTGAAGATTCTGACACAAATTCTTCATTGAAGAAGCCAAAGCTCCTCCCCTGCAAGTCAAATACTTTTCCCTACAAACTCTTTACCAGATGCATTTCAGAATATTTAAAAGCAAATACAGAGATGATAGAAAACAGTCAGGATCTGCATGCAGCAGACCAGCAACAGGAAAGGATGTAGTTAAAAAAACATGTTTTATGAACAACTCACTTCAGTGTTAAGGTATTTTCAGTGTTTGCTCTTTTAACCGATTTATAAGTTTCTTCAAAACACACCTTTACAGTGCTGCCCAAGAGAAATATCACTGAAGTCGGGGTCTTTTTTTTTTTTCCTAAATTATGTATTTAATATCCAAGTTTACACAAGAACGTAGACACACTTCAGATGAAATCTTCCTAGTAAAGCTTCATACGATAAACTACTTTCATTTCCTTATTCGTACTGCCACACACCCTCCTCTAAAGCACACATGAACAACTATGAGAAAATAACCATTTGGGGGGAACAAAAAAAAAATAAAAAATAAAAAACACATACTCAAAAAAACCAAACCCACCAAACCTTAGAAAAACGTTAAAGTAGACTTTATAGGAATTGACGGGGTTTCCTCCCCGCCTCGCTTTTAATAATTTCAAACAGCAACCAAAAGGAAAAACGCACCCCCGACGCCCTCGCCCTACCCCGAGCCCCTCCAGCCTGCCCGCTCCCCAGCCTCCCGTCCCACCCCGGCCCCGGAGGCGCTGCCCACGGCAGCGGGACACGCCGCCACCTCTCCCTCCGCAGCCCCGATGCCGAGCGCGGCCCGGCCCCGCGCGGGGCTGCCGCCCACCCCTTCTCGGGCGCCCACTCACATTTGCAACATGATTTGGTTCAGGACGACGCCATCCACCAGGTCCATGTAGACGCCGAGATTGTCCCCGTCCCCGCTCTCCAGGGCCCCGAAGGTTTTCACCTGCCGGGAGGAAGGACAGCGGGGTTGGGAGGGGGATGGCGGGAGGGCCCCGCCGCCCCCCGCGTCCCCGCCGGGCCGGGGCCGCCTCGCCGGGAGCCTCCCCGCACTCACCCAGGTCACCAAGGGGCTCTGCAGGAAGAGCTCCAGGAGCTCGGAGACGGTCACGTCCATGTCGCCGGGGCCCGGCTGGCGGCGGCGGGAGGCTGCGGGAGCGGGGCCGGCTCACTCGGGAGACAAAGGCGCGGAGCCCATGGCCCGCCCGCCGCCCCGCTGCCCGCCGGGCGCTGCCTACAGGGGAAACAATGCGCGGCTCATCGCTCCCCCGCCCCCGCGCCGGGGGGAGACGCGGGGCCGCCCGCCGCCGCCGCCGGGGTCCCTCCTCCTGGCAGCAACAGGCCGGTCTTCCCTCGCCGAGCTCGCCCCGCAGCCGCCCGGACCCCGCGGGCGGGAGAGAGCCGTGCCAGGGAAGGGGAGCTACCGCCCGCGGCCAACTGCCGAGAGCAGAGGCGCGAAGCTCGCAAGGGGGCGGCTCCGACAGCAGACACAGCTCTCCTGCCGCCGCCGCGGCGCTACCTGCGGTGGGGCGCGCCCTTGCCCCGGCAACTAGACCCGGGCCGCGACAGCAACCTGACGGGCACGGCCCGCCGCGAATGAGAGGCACGGAAAGGGCCGGCGCCGGCCAATGGGCGGCGCCCCTGGGCGGCCGCGGGGGCGGGACGCGGTGCGAGGCCGGGGCCAGCAGCTGCTGGTGGCCCTGGCGCACGCTGCCCGCCCTGGCCTCGCCCGCCCGTTTCGCCTCCCGGGCGCTGCCGTGGCCGGTCCGCCACCGCGGCGGCGCGATCTCTCGGCCGAAAGTTTGTGAGAGCGACCCCAGCCCCGCTCCGCTTGCGGCTGCGCCCGGTTCCCCCGTCGGCAGCGAGGCGATGCGAG
>WHYT01017048.1:215997-302078 GCA_009806455.1 Tetrax tetrax
TTTTATTTTTTAAAAAAAAAAAAAAAAAAACAAAACTAACAAAAAAACCCCAGGTAATCTGGATGATTACTGCTTTATCACCGTCCCAGATTCTGAGGAAATATAATTTAGTCATAAAGTTGAGCCATTGCATGCGTGATATTAGATAGCAAAGTTTGATTTTGCTAGGATTCGTGTTGGATGGTTTGCTCTGTTTTTTGCAGATGCGGTCTGTTATCTCTGGTATTTATCAGTCCTTGCATCGGCCGCTTCTTAATGCATTTCTGCATGAACTCACAAAACACAATTTGGATCTTACACCTGTCGGAATTCTGTTTATTATTAACCACCTGCTCTGCCATGCATATTTTGGGGGAAGGGAGGTGGGCACGCCTCTGTTGGCTGCCACCACGTTCCCCGAGGGTCCCGAGCCGTTCGTAACCCCCCGTTACCGAGCGGTGGGCAGCGCCGTCCACGGCAGCGCCCTGCGTGTCCCACTACAGACCGGTTTTAATGATTTGCTCCACGAAGGCCCTCGCTTTGGGCAGCCCTGTGCGTACCGAGGATCCCACGCTTTTCGGTAGCAGCGGCGACCGGTACATCGGGGCGGCCAGAGTCTCGTGTTGGCAGGGGGCGGGCAGGGGGACCCGCCGCCATGTCGCCTTCCCGCTCCCCCTCACCCGGCGCGGGCGGCAGGGTCCCGCCTGCCCGCGCCGGCCCCGCGGGGCGAGGGGGCGCCGGGGTCTCGGATTTGCATTTGGATGGAGCCCAATCTGGTTTTGCTCCTCCAGCCTGCAGACCGAGGGAAGGGTAACGCCTGGCTGCTGGCCGGTCCTGGCCCGTCTGAACTGCCGCTTGTTCACGGGGCAGCGCGGCGGGCTTGCTCTGGGATTCTGGAGAGGATCTACCAGGAGGGTGCGAATAGCTGAAGTAACCCTTCACTGAGCGAGGCGTGTAGTCTAGGCGTTTCTGAACCTGGAGAGAAGGAAGGTTTGCAAGGAAACCGTCTGTAGCAGTTGGAAGGAGAAGCAGGTATGCTTTTGAGCCAAACAGCTCCTGCTCAGGTGTGGAGAGAAAAAGAAGAGCAGTTAATTTCTCAGCACTTCACAGAGATGGACTGCTATGCCTCTTGAAGCCTTATGGTCTCCTGCTTTGTGAACAGAACTCATTAAATAAAATTTTAAAGCTGTTTGTTACTGCAGTAGTTTAACAGAGGATGAGTGCGTTAATCAACAGTCAAAAGAAAACAAATATAATAATATTTCAAATGCATATGGTCGCTTTCAGAGAAGACAGAACACAAATGCAAGAATACTGTCCTGCTTTTCAGAGCTTGGATGTGACTCGTTCGTAGGAGTGTGCCTCTACGAACTCCTGAAGGCAAGCAGCAGTGGTTGCCTGTAGTGAGAGGATTGAAAGGGAGGGCACGTCGTGGAGCACAGTTATAAAAACCAAACTTCTTATCCAGGAAATCTTCCTGGGGATGCTTTTGGGTGCCAAACGCTGACACGTTACTCAAGGGTACCACGTGTGTTACAGAAAATACTTGGTCTCTAGCAGGAGCACAGCAGGTGCTGGAGATGCAGCCGCAGTGGCGGGACGGGAAGGGGGTTGGAGTGGGGTCGGGGATGGTGGGGATGGGGCTGGAGACGGGGTCCAGGGCGGCGACGGGGTTGGGGGCGCCGCCGCCTTGGCCGCGGCGGGCGGGGGCCGCGCGCCCTCCGGCGGCCGCAGCAGGCAGCGCGCCCCGCCCGGCTCGGCTCGGCTCGGCTCGGCTCGGCTCGGCTCGGGGGGAGCGGGGTTCTCTGGGGCCGCGGGGCGGCTGCGGTCTCACCTCCCGCGCTGGAAGCAAAACGAGAGTAGGGAATAACGCTGTTGGTGTTTTGAAAGGCCGTACCACTGGTGTAGTGTGTGAAATACCGTTGAACTCCTTCAACACGCGTGACAAGGGGGAATGGAAGCGCTGCGAGGGTCTCCAGCCCTCAGCTGAAGAGCGAAGGGCGGAAGGGCTGCGGGAGGTGCGCTGAGAAACGCTCAACCAAGAGTCTCCTGAAGTCCCCGAGTCTAACTGCTCTCCTGAGCCACAGACTTCAGGCTGGCCACACAAGAGCGTTGGGTGTTGGTGAAACCCTGCTGACCTGAAAAGGAACAAGACCAGGCTTGCCCTGGAGTCCTGCAAAGTTCAGTCTCTGGTACGCTGCAAGGAACTCGACACGGTGTCCGACTGCCTGCCTTGTACAAAAAAATACCCTGGCTATTAGATCCCCAGCCTGCCTGTGTTTCTTCTTGGTAATTCTGTCAGCCCCAGCGAGGTGTGTATCGCTTCCTCTGTGTCCTTTCTGAACTGTAACTTAGCTTTTACAGTATGAGCACTTGTTTTTACCCATCTTGTGTTTCACCAAAGACAGAGCTTGAAAAACTTCACCTGCTTACTACAGGTCAAGTTCTCATTTCTGGCAGTATCTGAAGCAGCTGCCTGCCCACAGCAGACAAAATAAAATAAATGCATGGGAATATATTCAAGAAAGTTGAGATCCAGACACGTACATGTCATTGTATTTGGAAATCATGCCTCTTACAGTAAAGAAATTAGGAAAATTTGTAGTACTGAATGTGATTTGCAACAACTTAGTTTCTTTTCATACCATTTGCACAGCATCAGCTTTTAAGTAAACATAATTATCACACATACAAGGGTACCAACAACTAAAGACACCAGGACGTCTAACACTTCCGTTATCATCACGTATTTCTAAAGCACTCTTCACAGCCACAAAGCACTGGACGCTCAGCAGCCCAGACCGCAGAAGGACATTTCTAAGCTCAAGCATTTCCAAATGTTCCTTTAGGCTGACTGTAATGGCATGATTCACCTCCCTCAGACTGTCCCCTAGCAACGATTACGACTATCAACAAAGCTCCGCCATTCATCTGCTGTCTGAAGTGTAAGTTGCTGAGGGATGGGAGTAACAGAATTTACAGGGTTACAATACAAGAGTTAAACTCATGGTAATCAGGAAACGGCTTTTTCTCCTCCTTTGCTTGGGACTGTCATTAAGCAGCTTTCTTGTAAATATGACTCTACTGTTCATCAACCAACTTCTCAGCTATGAAGCAAGTTTACTTTAAATGGACTCTGGAGTTGTAAACAACAGGTGCTAAGAAAAAAGACGGTGGCCAGAAGATAGCTTTCCTTCTTGCAGTATCCAATTCTGGAATGCTGTTTTCAGTACTGTCCCTTTTGTTTGGACAAAGGTGGTAAACTGTGTTAGAAAAATTTGAATGGAAATAAAAAGAAACAAAACTATATGTGCTACCAAAACACAAACAAAACCCCAGAAGTATTTGCTTATGTGCCTTAGATCAATCTGAACGCGGCGGGGGATGCTGGTGATTTACAGAGTCTCTGTGGTTCGTGTCTGAAAGAAAACATTCAGAGAGAAAACCTACCATTAACCTTTGATACAGGGCAGGATGTTCATTCAGTGGTGAAATTTAAGCCAGCTACATAGGGTCCTGACAAGATTAACATAATACAGAATCGAAAATATAAGCAGAGGGAGTTTGGGCAGAATATGTCATAAATGTCTGAGTCTATAGAAAATAATTAGAGAGTCAAATATAGGAGGCAAACAATAAAGTTACTACTGAGCAAAACATGTGAGGAGAAGATGAAGGAGCGGTGGTTTATAGCTCTTTGCATGAACTTGAAAGGAAGGGCAGAGTGCTTGCATCCCAAACAAACACAGGAACGATGACGACATTGGGGACTAGGTAAAAGTAACAGGCAAGCACAAACAAAGATTTTATAAGTGGCTTTGGAACGTACTTAGGCTTGCTAGAGATGAAGAACAGCGTAAATTCATGTGTAAGGAAAACAATCCAAGGAGGAGGAGTTAACAAAGCCTTGGCAGGGAGGTGGATGGCAGTAGGGCTGGGACCACCACCTCAGATATCCACCAAGAGGAGAGCCATTTCTTGGAACAATGCGGGGAATGAGGAAATAGATATCTGTGCTACTTGCTCAAACCACCCCAAATTCACTTCTGCATGAGAGTCAGACGGATGCGGGAAGAATTTTAAGAATGTGAGAAACTAATTAAATTAGAGACTCCAGTTTTGAGGCATTGTGACAGAAGGCACAAAACTGAGGTTGTCCAGTGATAACCCCAAAGAAGGGGTTAGAGGTAGCTGTTTTACAAGGGTATGGTAGAAATTGGTGATAAGTGGTTTATGTATCATGCACTGACTTAATGTGCTGAAGCACAGAAGGTGACTTTGATTCTAATTGAATTATGTAAAAGTTTAAGCTTTTTTAGAGGTCAGTGTGAACAGAAACTGACTTTAAATCACATGGGCTTGGCTCACTCTCTGAGAAGTGAGATTATTTTTTAGTTATAGATGCTTGAGAGAATTGTTATTTGCATTATAACACTTGTGTTTCACAGATGCTGTAGTGACTGTAAACTCACTGCAGAGCATGTAAGGACTCTGCTGTGGTGAGGCTGCTGTTCAAAAGCCATTCTCTTCCTTGGCTGTACACACCTCCTGCCTGTCCTCGTGCTCTGATGCAAGACCTGTAGGCAGATTATCAATCAGCACAACGCTGTTCTCTCACTATTTGGTGCAGTAGTAGCTGGTGTGTCCAAAAAGCACAGATAGAAGACCAGACACATGTTGTAGTGATTGTATTCACCACGCTGTACACACTGTCGTATCTGATCCACATCAGTGTCGTAGTTGAGCCCCGATCAGGACCAGACTACGTAGTCTCTCTCTCACTCCCCCCACCCCCCGAGAGAACAGGGGGAGATAATATAAGAAAAATGGCTCCAGGTTTGAGATAAGGACAGGGAGAAATCCTTAAAGTTACCATCACGGAAAAAAAAAAGATCGACTTGGGGAAAACTATTCATTTATTACTAAAACTAGCAGGATAATGAGGCAGAGAAACAAGATAAACTCCCCCCACCCCTCCCTTTTCCCGAGCTTAACATTATCTCTACCACCTTCCCCTCCCGAGCGCCACAGGGGGGAACAGGGAATGGGGGTTGCGGTCAGTTCATGACGTGTTGTTTTACGCCACTGCTTCACAGTCGGCGGAAGAACTCCTCACATTCCTTCCCTGCTCCAGTGTGGGGTCCCACCCATACGCCACAGTCCTTCGTGAAACTGCTCTGGCGTGGGTCATCTCTTCCACGGGGTGCAGCACCATGGGGTGCTCGCCACGTCTTGCAGCTGGGCTGGGCTGAGTCAGGCCCAGTCGGCCGCCTGGTGAGAGGCCAGAGGGTGAGGCCTGCGCCTCCCCCTCTGCGCCTCTGCCCCAGCTCAGCTTCTTCACGCCTTCTCTTCTTTTTTTTTTTTCCTGTTTTCCCCTTCTTAAATACGTTATCGCAGAGGCGCTATCACGGGACATTCTGTTCCCAATCGGCTCAGCCTTGGCCAGCAGCAGGTCCGCCCTAGGCCCGGCCGAGTCCACAGAACAAAGGGCAGCGACTTCTAGCAATTTCCTACAGAAGCTGGCACCTTAGGCCCCCTCACTAAACAAAACCACAACACACCACACATCCAGCTTGCAAAGTTTCTCTAATTGCCAGGTGTGGCTCTGGAAGAGGACAGGAGAGCTAAAGCTTGCTTTTACATTTGGAGCAGGTAACTGTAAGGACTCCTCAAAGATGTCTGTGACCTACAAATTCAGGTCTTGTGGAGTGAAATGCTTTGCTGTTCTGGTGAGCAGTTTTGTGCCCTCAGTTATAATACGCTGAATATCGCATCTCCTACCTTCGGTGTCCTTTGGTATTCTGGATTTTAACAGCCATCACAGCCATCTGTAACTGGCTCTTTTCAGAGCTCTACAAGAGGCTTCCAAGGGCACTCTGGGAACCGCCTTGCTCTCTTTGGCTAGTTTTTATTCATCACCAGTAGCCTCCTGATCCTTTCCATAAAGAAAACGGAGTTAATTTTCCACAGTCTATGGAAATTTCTCCCTACACTTGCAGTACTCTAAGTAGATAGCCTTCATTCCTGAAATAGTTGATCCTTCAAGAGGATTCATATATTTAGGCATGAATTGGATTCATTTTTCCTTAAAAAGCAAAATATGCTTTTTAAAAAAGTTTATCCCAAATGTTCACTGTTGTTAGCATAGAATTTTGTAAATCAGTTTATCAGGAACTGCTTCCAATTACCTCCACATCCCTAGTTACAACATCGATCAAATCCTTCTGACTGGCAAGATTAACAAATTGCACAGCTTCCGATAACAGCTTCCTCCAGGGATCCTGCTCTGGTCTTGTTTAGTGAGGGGAGGTCTGAGGTGGCAGCTTCTGTAGGAAACTGCTAGAAGTCGCTCCTCTTTGTTCTGTGGACTCGACCGGGCCTAGGGCGGACCTGCTGCTGGCCAAGGCCCAGCCGATTGGGAACAGAATATTCCGTGATAACACCTCTGCAATAACATATTTAAGAAGGGGAAAACAGGGAAAAAAAAAAGGAGAAGAGAAGATGTGAAGAGGCTGAGCGGGGGCAGAGGGTCAGAGGGGGAGGCGCAGGCCTCATGGGCCTTGCGGGCCTCACCCTCTGGCCTCTCGCCAGGCGGCCGACTGGGCCCAACTCGGCCCAGCCCGGCTGCAAGAAGTGGAGAGGAGATGAGATGGATGATGTGAAGAGATCCTGAGAGGTGTCTGCCAGCCAGTTGTGAAGAATTTTTCTTGTGAGAGGAATGGCTGCAGACGCCGAGGTCAGTGAAGAAGGAGCGGGAGGAGCAATGCGGCTCCTGGCCAAGATTCCCCTGCAGCCTGTGGTGCAGCCCATGGTGGAGCAGGTTGTTCCCCTGCAGCCCATGGAGGTCCACGGAGGAGCAGAGATCCACCTGCAGCCCGTGGAGGACCCCGCGCCGGGGGAGGTGGATGCCTGCATGCGGCAGTGGCCCGTGGAGGGCCCGCTGGGGCAGCTGTTCTGGAGGGACTGCACCCCGTGGAAGAGATGACCCACGCCGGAGCAGTTTCACGAAGGACTGTGGTGTATGGGTGGGACCCCACACTGGAGCAGGGGAAGAATGGAAGTTCTTCCCCCGACTATGAAGCAGCGGCATAAAACAATGCGTGATGAACTGATCACAACCCCCATTCCCTCTTCCCCCCTGTGCTGCCCAGGGTGGGGGGGAAGGTAGTAGAGATAATGTTAAGCTTGGAAAGAGGGAGGGGTGGGGAGGAGGTTTATCTTGTTCCCTGTCTCATTCTTCTGCTAGTTTTAGTAATAAATGAGTATTTTTCCCCAAGTCGAGTCTGTTTTGCCTATAACGGTAATTTTAAGGATTTCTCCCTGTCCTTACCTCAAACCTGGAGCCGTTTTCCTTATATTATCTCCCCCTGTTCTGTCAGAGGGTGGGGGAAGTGAGAGAGACTGCGTAGTCTGGTCCTGATGAGGGCTGAACTATGACAGATCCTCAAATATTCAAAAAAAATTCAGCGATGGAGTGAAGCTACAGTCATACTGTCTCTGGCCTCACCAGAGGGATGGAAGACTGTTCTGAACTCTCCAACCTAACAGCATCGACCTCCCCACCTGAACAACGCTGATTGTTGTGAAAAGGCCACTCAACATCAGCAGGTTTAAAGCAAGCCTTACCAAGATAAGCACACTCTACCATGAAATTTTCAAAATTTCAGCCACTGAAGTGTGTATCTGAAACACAAGAGAAAGGACTGGCTTTGTCTGAAAACTCATGAGCATTTTGTAAGGGCTCCGGTACGCACATTACTTCCAGAAGCAATGCTAACATTGATACACGCAACTACCGAATGCTTCTGAACCTTCTCAGGTGAACAGTCCACATTCAGTTATCTTTATGCGTGTAATTTAAAGTTGCTTACAAGTGTAGTATCAAAATCAACATTATTCAGCCCAAATCATCCCTAGTCTGTATTACAGATGCACATTTTGTGAGCATTAATTCCACCCCCTGTATCAAATAACTTCCAGGTCTCAACATAAACTACATAAACTGCAGTCGTTCACGTGAAGCCATTTCAGAGAAATTCTGAGACAGGGAAATACCTTATGTCTGGGAGATGCAACAGTGCAGAGAAAGGCTACCAGCACAGGTCTGAAATTAAGGCAAATCAGTAGCTATTTTAATCATTTGCCAGTAGCATTCTACCTGCTTTTTTTTTTTTTTTTTTCCCTTAACATTATCCACTGGCTTATATACCATTTTTACATTGTTCATAAATACAACTGGCATACAGAACACAATGCATCTCTCCACTCCCTTTTTTCAATTGCCTTTTTCTGCAGGGTTTCATTTCAGCTTTGAATAGTTTCATTAATTTCAATTTGTATAAAAAACTCCTACAAGTTTTATATGCTCCGATGAATGTGACTGTAACTAGAGCAATATTAAAATCCAGACATAATCTCTCCAGATGGCCAGCCACCTATGAAAATACAGTGAGTTATGCCTCCCTGGTACGAATGACAGACTTTGAACTCTGGCTACAGTTGAAGGCGGGTATTACAAATCCTTCCACAGAAGGTTCTGCTGTATCTGCAGCATGCCCACATGCCCCCTGCCTCCTTTCTGGACTGAACTGTAAGCTGTGTATCTCTTCGTTTCTTCTGGACTCCAGAAAGAGAAAGCAGTAGGAGCAGGAGGAGAACACGCACATGGACAACGTATCTTGAAAAACTTCAGTTGTTGGTAACTTCCGTTCTTTGAATGCTTGTTTTACATTTTGTTGTGGGTGAGCCCAAGCAGTAACCCATCTGGTCTCACTTTCACAACACACCTGGAATGGGTCTGAATATCCTTGAGGCAAGGGAACTGCGGTACTACTGTAGCACAGACAGCATTGCTCCAGGATGCCTCTGCAGCTGTAAAATGGTTCATAATGGTTCCCTGCTCATTGCAGGGGGATTGGACTAGATGACCTTTGAAGGTCCTTTCAACCCAAACCATTCTGTGATTCTATGATAAAGGTAAGGAGGAACTTCTGCAGATGCTAGGAAATGTAACTTAGTAAGGCAACCAATGTAACTGTGCTGGGCAGCTAATTCCCTAATGGAGCCACAGCAGCAGCAGGAGAACAGACCCTTATCAGTTATCTAATTAAACAGTTTCTGAAACTTGCAGATGTGCAAAAACATAGCCAAGCCCAGTACGAACAGTTTAATCCTTAGTATGTTAAAAGGATTGGGCCTACTTGACACTTAATTCTGTGAAAACATGACATCTCACCTGGGTGGGCTACGAGAGATGGATGAACAGGATGCGGTCTTGTTTACCTAGTAGGTGTATTACAGATAGGTTCATTTTAGAGGCAACTTATTGTTAGATACTTTCAGATCCTTTCACCCTCATGACATAGATTTGTTTTTCTGTGACACGCACTGTTACCTGAAAACAGCCACTCTCTGTGTACAACGGACGAAAATCTGGAAATATTCCAGATTACCTGGAATTACTTAGATTAAAGGTGTGCTTCCTTGGAGGACCAGGTACTCTATATAGTTTTGTCTGGTGTCCCCAGCAAACCTAGGCTTAAAGCTGAGAAGTGTACATCAGAGTAACCAGCATCAAGTCTTTCAACCGTTGAAGGAGCATAGGGGCCTGTTCTGACGATTCAAGCACGTTGTACCTTGCCTATGTGATACATAACAGTTTATACCCTGTAAACCATACCTAAGGATATAAAAACATCAGCCCAGAAAAAGATCTAGAATGGAACACTGTTTTGTAACATCATTTTTTACCACCTCTTAACTCATACCCACTTTTTTTTTTTCCTTTATATCCATTACTTCTCACAATCCCACTATTTCCTTTTCTTCCTGAAATATATTTCAAGATTTCCGTGAATACAGAAGTGAAAGTTACTGGTCAAGAGCACACCCACAGTCCCCAACTCACCTAATTCCTCACTACTTCCAACTTCCATGAATATATAAGTGTAGACATGTCCTCTCAGGCCACAAGCCTGGGAAGACAGCTAACCATCTAAGATCTCTGGGAAGACAACTAACCATCTAACTACGCATTAGAAGACGTGCAGCTTAATATTTTACCATGCCTTTAGAGCTTCATAAAAAGTTCAAAAATATTCCTACTTCCATTATTATTTTGACAGAACACAGTTAACTTAAGGATAGTTATTTCCTCTGTTAAACTTAATGCTTCAAGTACTGAAAGTCCAAAATCCAAGATTCCTACAGGTATTATGAAAGTATCCGAAAGTTTAGAAGGCTGCAGCATCAAACATCACAAGACCAAGCACTCAACAGCTGAAGCAGCACACACCAAAAAAAAAGCAACACAAAAAACTTGAACAAAAAGTATGTTCCTTCAACCAACTGAGAATAGTGACTTCCTGAGATACGAGGATCCCGAAGGATATGAAGATGACTATATGGATAAATTCTGAGAGCTTTATGCTCAAGGGAAGTCTGACAGATTGGGAAGGATTAAAATTCAAGTTAATTAAGGAAACCTGCAAAATTACAGATTTCCTTATCACGACGTCTGCTCTGACACCAAAGTTGCAAAAAACAGGTTTCAGACAGGTTGTTGAGGCAGGACTCTCGTACTGCAGCAGAAGACTGTATCTAGTCTTGGAGTGATCAAGTGCTCACTCTTGCACTCTTTAAAATTTATTGCTTAGAACTACCCTGTCACAGACATTTCAAACACATTGTAAAATCTCAACCTTGGAAAGTGATTTCAAAGGAACTTTTTGAGGAAAAGACGGCTAATTATCTTTCACTAATGCAAACTCCTATTTAAATCTGAAGTTCCTAATATGCATTCACCAAGTCCGAGGACAAAAGCTCTGACTTTTGTAGTTAGCATGGAATCTACCACGCAGCCCACAATTCACAGAAGCGAAGTGCTCAGCTACACCTGTGCGTGGTGACATATGATCCAGCCTCAGCCTTCCATTTCTCTTATTTCCATTTGTATGTGATACATTAATGTGCAACCTCACGATTGTTGCAACAGTAGAGCTTTGACTGTCCAAAAGGAAATAAACTCTTGAAAATACATATAAGACAAGGGTCTCTTGTTTGCAAAGGAACCGAATAAACTCCCCTTCACAGGGAGCACCGCTGTGCAAAGCCAGCTTCTGTAAAAGCAGTAAGGAAGCAGGATATGACATGGAGTTAGATGGTAGCCTTAGAAAGAGTTTATTCTATGACCATCTACGATTCACTAAAACTGGTATTCCAAAGGGAATCGGAGGTTTTAAAAAATACCACTAATGCCATTTTCCTTCAGCTTTAATTATTTTTTTTTTATTTTTGCAAGTCAAATGAGTCAATATATTGGTATTCCTAAATCATCCATCTTGCATTTTGATGAGTTAGTCTACCATCATTGTTCTCAGTTATGAAATTTCAAAGTCTCTTTGGAATACTAATTTCATATTTATAGGTTTCAATTTTTTGATTCCATCCTATTTCCCTGAAATTTTTCTCAAGACAGTTGCTGATGTAAAATTTAATATAAAATATTTAGTCACAAAATAGTATTGCTTTTATGCACATTGTGGTTAAGATTTTTTTCTTCCAATAAAAACTATACCATCTTCCATAAAATCCTAAACATATTAAGAACTGTGATGCAGAACAAAATTACACAGGGTGAAACAGGTACCAGCACAAGAGTGAGATTATATTACATCAAAAAATTTTAATGGTCCCAAATATATACTCAACAACTAAGCATACACTCAGGGGGGGAAAAAAAATTATGACACAAAAGTGACCACATCTAGAATTCCACTCAATCTTTAATCAAGAAGGGACAAACAAATCCCCCACCTCCAAAAAAAATCTGCAGTTTAAAGGGCAAAGGGAACAGATTAAAATTAAAAAAAAAAAAAAAAAAAAAAAAGAGGAAACTTTATATTCGGCCCTCCCCCATAGAGGTTTTTAAAACCTGTTGTAGCTTGACTAAAATGTTCAGAATGTACGATTTCAAAGGCAGGTCTCTTTTATACAAAGAAACTGCTGGCATTCTTAACTAGTGAAGAATTATGGCAAAAACCGCCTTTTCTTCAGAAGTCTCATACATGGTCCAAAAAGCATATTCTGATTGTAGCAACTGACCAGCCAATCCAGAGTTCCACTAACAAAACTCCTGCCCTGTTGGCTTTTGTTTGTTTGTTTGTTTTCCATTTCCTTCCCTGAGAAAAGGGCAATGTGTGGTCCAAGCTGGAGAGCTCAAAGGCGTAAGTCTTTCCCCCTAAATGAAATATTTCTCCTTCTTCTGCTCCTTTGAATTGGCACTTGATTGGCAGAAATCCATTTGTATAGGTTAATCTGTGTCACACACAGTAATTCACAAAAGATTGCTGCTTTGTTGTGGTTTGTTTTGTTTTTGGAAAAAATATCCTTCCCCCAACTGATAACGTTCTTCAGCAGTTGCCATTATGATGACTCAAGCTTTGCTTTCTTTGACAAAGGTAAAGTTTCCTCCTTATCTTCATCTTCATCATCCTCTTCATCATCATCAGGATAATCTACAAGCCCAACAAGGCCTCCCTACAAAGACAGACACAGTTACTGTAATTAAGAAATTGTTTGCACATTGATACTTTATGTTTGTATTGGAAAGAGATGTTTGCACAGAGTATTGCCATAAGCATACTGATTCATGAAAATTTGAGTAAAATAAAACAGAACAAAAATAAATCCTTCAGTATGAATGAAAATTACATTCTCTGAAAAATGTTTAAATGAAGAAATGCAAAATGGGGTTTTACCTATCCAACTGGATAGAAATACTTCCAGTTGAAATTTAAAAAAAATCAAAAAAATCTACAGCTCTATCTGTAAAGATGTATTTTTTTTTTTTTTCACTAAGCACAGCTGACTGCATCAATGAGGAATCTGGAAACACTTCAGAAACAAATATAGAATATCCTTCAATTTGAATTTTTGAATTGCGATGCTTTTAGAACACAGTCTGTCTTCACAAAAGCTAGTTTAAATGTGTAGGAACTTAAAATATTTTTTTATATAATATAATTGAATTAAGTGTACAGATTATAAAATTTAAACTACTTGGCAACCAAAGATTAAAGCATAGCCAGTAATATTATAAACTCCCTTGTATTGCAAATAACCACAAATTTTAAGATGAGGCAGCTCTGGACCCATGAAGATGACACTGCAACTTCTGAAGCTTAACCAGCATTTGACTACAGTGGCAGCTACTGGTACTTTACTCGAAGATCACATTACTTATTCAGGTGTCTAATGACAGGCGTGCAAAACAGAAACTGTATGCCAAAATACAACTCGATAAACAATTATTACACACATTCTGCACAGTCACATACAACGTAACATGGAGACTACTACACATAAAATAACAGGATCAGATAATTTCTGAAAAACCCAATTTCAACACTTTTTCCTGGTTTGCGACTCTGGCACATTTATACACAGTGTACGTTACACTGACAGAAGGTAGCCTACACCTGCATCCACAAATGGTTTTTCAGTGCACTGCATATTCAGTGTAACCTGAACATTTTTCTTTCGCCACCACGACTTGAAATTTTGGAGCCAATACTGGAGGGAATATGCTCCATATGTAAAGACTCCATTTCAGATTCAAGAAATTATACTGTCTGGGAGAGAACAAACCTTCAGCAGAAATACAGAAGAGAGTGAACTAAATTCCAAGCCAATTCTACCCCTTTTAGGAAGTGCTTGATTAACTATTGTATTTTTTCATAAATGAAATAAATCTGCTTCCCTGTCCTCCACAGAAGGATTTAGAGGAAGTGTCACTTAGTTCTTCCATCAGCCAAACTCTTCTCATTCAGGTGTTTTCAAAAGAAGGTAATCCAAACACAAACTCTTACAACACATTTGACTATAACAAAGGAAAAAAAAAACCTAAAACCCATTTACTAGAAGTTATGTGAAAAAGCAGTATGGTGGCATTAGAAAACAAGGATGAATCAGAGTTATTCCAAGGTTACCTGAGAACTGAGATACATACCTGACCTGTCAGAAATGGAAACACTTGTTATGAAAGTGAATTCTCATTATCCAAACTACGCTATAACGACACTACATTATCTGTCCCCCAGTGCTGAGAAAACAGCAGTCACTTTATTTCCCTGCCTTGGTTTAAATAGAGTTTTATCCAAAAATCCAATAAAATCCAACAGCATCGTGAAGTGTGTTTAAAAATACTGGGTTTGGTTAGTCACTAAGTTATACTGACTCTTCAGTATGTTCCAACCCAAAAATATATATGTTATATCAAACAATTAAAAAGTCATACTAGGATATTAGAATTTGTTTACATTTTGGCTTTGAGCAACCACCCCTCCATAATACAATTTCTTTCACATGTGCCAGTTATATCATTCTGAACAATACTGAAAATGGTGACAGTAGAAATTATCAATGAGGGTGGTGGGACATTGGGGATCTGGCAATATTTGGCAATGTTTCCAAAGTATTTCCATGTTTCTACCTGCCAAACATCCCTGTGCAATTTAACAGAGAAGTAAAATGTTGTCTGTATCTCACAATAAAGATTGCTGCAAACAGTAGCTAGCTGTATGCTTTACACTTTAAGAATCTGGGCGTTAAAAGAGCTTTTATTTCTTCTTTTTATATACATGTGAGATCTCCTTAAAAAGGTGAAAGGACAGACAAAAAGTACACACAAACCAGACAGTCCATTACTGCTTAACATGTCAGAATTCACGCAAACTTGAGAGATGCTAACGCAAATTCCTATTCTGTAACAACGAAGTCGACCTATATCCATTCAAAATTACCTTAGTTGTAATAGCTGCCATCTGAGATGTGCTTTTAGAAACGGATCCTGGAGAGCCAGGGGACCCTGGGGATCCGGGAGACCCTGGGGACCCAGGCAGATTACTTGCAGATGACTGGCTGGTAAGGTTAGATTTTGTACCACTGGAAAAGGAAAGCTTGAAACTTGGGCTCTGACGACCTGAAAGGTTAGTTTTCAGAAGAACTTCCTTTTCTTCACTCTCTTTTACTGGAGAGAAAAAATAAAAAAAAAAATATAAAAAAATCTAGAAGTGAAGCAGTATTATTGAGCAAAATGTTTAATTACAAATAATTTTACTGTGTGCGAAAAGGCTTAATACTTTATGTACAACTTAGTAAAGTGAGTCATCATAGATTTTTTTTTTTTTCATACTACTATACCACATAGCAGCTGTCATTGGCCAGGAATGAACACTTTTATTCCACCAATGATACCACCTGAACATTTACATCAAAAATTTCACTTATAAATCTGAATAAAACACAGGAAAACTGGACTATCAGCTAAGATTTGCATTCAAATGGTTTAAGAAATCAACAATATTTTGTATCGTTCTGCTTTCAGAGACAATAAAACTTATTTTGAAAGAGTTGTCTACCAACTTGGTGTCACAATTTCCAAATCTCAAAACTTCAGAATAAATACATGCAAATCCTTCATTGCGGTAAGACTAAAGAATACCAGTTATGGCTTCTGCCTAAGTTACGTTGCATTATTCTTCTCATCGCTTACATTTTTTCCTTTCCATGAATTTACTGATAGGGTCCATAATATCTTCATCATTTTTAGTTTTGTCAGAAGGGGGCACCACTGCCTCTCCATCTTCCATATCATCTTCATCAGTATTAAACCACATTTCCTCCTCATCCTCCAGGGTTCTTGCATCCCTTCGGTATCTATGGTTTCTCAAAATGGAGCGCATGCTGCAGAACAGTAAGTGTTAAAACTTTTCATTCAAAAAACAACTCATGTTAATAATAAAACTTCTACTCGACATTTACCCTGACAGCTTACAGAGAGCAATTGTAGCAATCCTGTAGAGCAATAAAAATACCAGCAAATAATTCTGTAACATTAATCTTTGTATTTTCAATGCAAATATCATGTTAAAAATTTCTTTATAAAGCATCAAATAAAATACAGCTCTGCTGATAGCACGGACCTCTCTGTCTGTCCAAAATTCTGCATTCTACAAACAGCACTATTAAAAGTAATTTTAATAAATGTCACTAAAGTGTTGCATTCGGGCTTGGTTTACCAGTTTGCACTGGTAAATAAAAAGTTGTAAACCAAGAAGTTTAGAAACTAAATGCTTTTTTTTTTTTTTTTCTGAAAATACTTTATAATTTGTCAGTATTTGGGGTCCAATGTGTTCAAGAAAAAACCCACAACCCAAAATCTAACTTAAATATGATTCCAGTTTAAAATAGACACATTAAGAAGACAGCTATCTTTCTGCCACAATATCAGTTTTGTCAATCAGTATTTTCCATTCTTCAGGGCACTGGATACAAAGTGCTACTTCTCCCTCCCCATTGTAAGTGTCTAACTCAGCTCCACCTTCTTTTTCTTTTTTTTTCCTCACAGAAGCAGTATTATGACCTTGAAGGAGAGGGACAGTGGTGTTCACCCTGAAGAACAGTGTGGAGGAGAGAGGTGGAAGAGAGGTTGAAAACACTCTTTTCATTGCTTGATGTTGATTCTAACAGTCAATTTCCAATAAAAGCATGAAGCCCTTGACAAATTTTCTGTAGCACTTGTTTAAAATTCACTGTCCACAATACAAGTCTGAAATGTAATGTTTTTCATAAAGCCTCTGTTACTGGAATTACTGGAATCAAAGTGTTAATAATACAATCTGAGTTTAATCTGTTTAGAGATCTATTTAGAGCGTAGGCTTGAATTTCACAGTTGTTAAAGTGATAAGCTTAGCTGACAAGCAAAAATAACATCTCACCTGTAAAACACTAGTACTCAAAATTGCAAATCTCACACATACTTTTGAAAGTGCTTTAACATTTTAAAACAAATCTACAATTACACTCTCATTTTAATTGTACAAGTCTCAAATTTCGATATTGGTTAAGCAATATCGTGGCAGGAAATAAAATAACTTAAAAATATGAAATTTCAAGATGTCCTAGTATGACTAATCTGGGTTAATTTTTTAAAGTGGTTTCAAACTATTTCAAAACAACAGAACAACAACAGATCTTGCTACCAATTCTTAAGAGCAACTCTTCTACTCACACAAGCAGTCCATTTTGTTTGAATGAAACTACACATAAAAGTAATACCATTTGCCAAAAATAAATGGAATAAAAAGTCCTAGACTTCCTATTTTTACAGATTCTAACCTTTTAACCTTGAGTAACTGTGTACTAAGGAAGAGAACTTTTGTTCTGGCAAACAGGAGTAGTCATTCAAATGTTCTATCAAATTGTCAGATTTTCTGATGAAGTAAAAATCAGTGACAACAACGCATCCTCTGAATTTTTAATTTATTCTATTTCTCCGTTATTTTTGTAGAGCTTATCTAAACATCTACTCCCACAACTAACTAAAATAAAAGGAAATCTGACACGTGAACAATAACTTACAACCGAACGATCATTCAAACCAAACAGTGGGAATCTGTTATTCAAGCAAATAAACTTCAGACACTTGCTAGGCTTCCAGCCTCATTACCGTAGTGTAACATAAGTTCAGGCTAAGACATCTTTGAATTATTACGGGAGGTCCAGCAACTAATACGTTAGCTGAAACATCAGTTGGTGAAAAAAACCCATCTGGAAATCACACTATTAATCAAGTAAATGCAACAATGCCTGAGATGCAAGAAGAAGTCTAAATTACTTACATTTCCCACTGTCACACAACCCACCAATATTCCCAAACAAGAATTGAAGCATAAGAGCATTTAGTGCATTTTACCTGTCAAGTTTTGGGTTATCTTGTCTTTCCCTTTGTTGCTCAAACCGTAGTTTCAGTCCTTTGAATGTCTGCACATAATCTACATCTTCCAGTGCCTTCCAGTAATTTTCAATTACGTGAGCTGTTAATGATTTTATATCTTCCTATAGGAACAAACATAAAGTGACTTATTTTCATTCAAATGAATTTATTTAATACAATATAAAAAGTAACTGAGAGGCTACTTTTGAACTTTCCATAGGAAGCATTGTATTAATTAGCTCATACAAAAATGAGTTTTCTGCATGCAAGTATGGTTAAAAATCTAGAGCTTCAAATATTTGATTGCAAAATCGGCATAATAGCAGCAATTTTCTAGCAATATTTCCTTCAAAACACATGAATAAAACCTAAAACCCTGATAGAAAATTATACCAAAATCAAGCCTAAAAGGTCTTTCCCACTGTGACTTAGAAATATTTTTATATTGATAGATTAACTGATACCTGTTCTGATCAGCCGTACGTTTACAAGACACAGACTTAGCATTCATATTGTTTCTTTCCTCACTGCAAATAAATTACTTATGAAAAACTAATTATTCAATGCATTCATTTAGGATGAGAAGAAGGAAGATTTTTTTTATCAGAAACTAACATCAAGTTTTTCCTTTGTGACCATATAATGCTGGTCAAGGTCCTTTACACAACCTCCCAACCGATGTGCTATGTCAGTTCAGTGCTGTGGCTGCCCAAAGCCACCCTAGACAGCTTGGACTAGCACAGGTCTGCATACTGCAGCAGGAAAACTCCTCTTTCGTAGCACCGCACAGCCCCTGAAATACACTGCAGAATAAACACCTGAATTACCACCTACTAAGGACAAGCAAAGCAACATAAATAATGTCCTGGTTTTGGCAGGGATCGAGTTAATTTTCCTCCCGCTAGCTGGTGTGTTTCGGATTTCGTGTGTGAAGAATGTTGATAAACACCCTGATGATATGAGTTTTTCTGAATGAGACCAAGGACACTGTCCAGCTTTCCAAGTCTCACTAATTTGCAGATGCAGGAAGCTGGGAGAAAGACAGACAGAATAATTGACCCACACTGGCCAAAGAGAGTATTCCATGCCATAAAGGTCATGCTCAGTATATAAGTTGGGACTGGCCAGGGTGGGTATCTGCCTTCCTAGCATCCATCTTTCTCCCTCGTTCTGCTGGCATCGTTCCCTCTGCCTTGCTGGCTCCCTTTTGCTCCTTCACTTGCTGCTCCACTTTGTTTCCGTGACCGCTGCTCGGGATGGGCTGTATCGGTCATTGGGACATCAGGTGGTGAGAAAACATGTATTGTTCACTTTGTATATTTTAATATCCTTATATTCTGTTATTATTGTAGTTTTCCCTTGTTATTTTAGTAAATTGTCTTCATCTCAACCCACGAGTTCTCCTTCCTTCCAAATTCTCTCCCCCATCCCACTGGGGAGGGGCAGGGTGAGTGAGAAACTGTGGTAATTCGGGCTAAACCATCACAGTGTATGTTTCCATGTTCTGTTGAATTGACATTACAGAGTACGACCGAGTTTGATGTTTTTGTAGTTTCAAATGACATTCCTGTCGTAAAGGGCCCATCCAATCTGCACGATGAAACTTGATTAGGGCTGCCTTTGCAAATCTGGGGATTGGGAGTATATGAATATCAAGTGAAATTAATTTTCAAGGCATGGTACTGTTTGAATGTAAGAAAACATGTATAAATATGTAACTGATACACAAGAAAGTTCATTTAAATATAGTATCATATGGTCACATCACTATGATAGTATAATTTACGGTACGAGCAAGTTTCTTGAACTACAAGATTAAAGAATACAGTAATTATCTTCAGCATGTAACAGCACTCACCACTCTGATAAATTCAAACATCTCTATTATGGCAGAATTCATCAGATTATAGCGGGAACCATTATTTAGAAATGCTTTGACCACAGGTTCAAACAAAAAACTTTTCATTATGTAGCGGTTGTAGAATTCATCCTTCAGTCCAATTATCTTTCTCTTGAAACGAAGGGCACCTGAAACAGAAGTGTTGTCAAAAGAAGTTTTAAATTTAAAATAAAAAAATCCAGAAATTACTCAGCATTAGTTAGGGCAATCTGCAATCTCAGTTTTTATACAGCATTACATAATTAGGACCAGGTAATACATTCGGCTATTCTCTGCTTCTCAATAGTCTTGGCTATACTGCTGAAGATTTCTTATCTGTTTTACCATAAATAAATCCTCCATCATAATTGTACAAGTGAAAACACTTGTTTACTGAAGAAATAATATACTACTGTAACTATATCACTGGTAATATAAAGGTGTATTTTCAATTTTTTAAATTACTTATGATAAAGGTCAAATATTTTCTCAGTAGAACTAGGAAATTTGCTTATCATTCCTATTATTCAATTAAATGTAATGAAACTTACATTAAAGTCCTATTTGAGTAGGATGAAAACTACCTCATTTTAAAATTGGTCAATGATATTTTCTTCACACACATAGTAAAGCAAAGACTTAATTTACATCCAGTGTAAAGCTCTTTCTGAAACTCCGAAGCACACAAGTACGTGAATGTCCGTGCATCGACAGAAAGCAGAGTATCATCTTGCTATAAGGCAGCACATTTTGGTTAGCAACTAGGTGTATATGAAAAAAAAAGATTATTCAAGGGTTCTAAAAGCAAACTGAGGAGATTCAGTTACAAACGTTAAAGGTAATTCTTACTGTATGGTATGGCTTAGTCAACTTTAGGCTTTGTTTTACTCAATGCGCATAACTGAATTGTGCAAAAAAAAAAAAATCTTTCTTGCCTCCAGAATTACGTCACACTGCTTTGCTATTATTGTGCTGAGCATGGTCAAGAAACAGCAGAGTCTGAAGAGCAGCACACTGAACTTCCGTGCTGTTTAAAGCAGTCAGATAACTGCATCTCTAATTAAATACCTCTGATAATTTCTACTAAAGAGAAAAATAATAAAATCTTACAATGGTTCTCTTAGGAGATACAATATTGAGATACTACCTTTTCAGTTCACCTTTACACTGAGATTAAGAAAAATAATCCTTCTGCCTCTTAGAAAAGACACCTATAAATGCAAAATTATTTACTAATATTAGCTGACACATCTATAAATCAGTACAAGAAACACAGAGTGTAAGAGTAGAATTTCTGTATTCGGTCACAACTTGTCATGATCTGTGAACAGTTTTCTTCCAGCAGAATGAAGATATGTAACACTTCATATTCACAAAATACTAGTTCATTCTTTAGCTTTCAAACTTACACAATGCCAAGAAGGCGTGCTTTGAGGCCATGAGAACGAGTACCCTTCGCAGGATATCTTTGTTAATGATGTAGTTCTTTATGTGGTAAGTATGATGTTCTACGCAGAAAGTTAGCAATTCTAGTATTAATGCCAAGAGTTGGGCTGTCTGAAAATCATCTATAATAAAAACAAAACCAAAATAATTAAACATATCTAGGATATTGCCTTCAGAAGCTAACTTGAAATATCCAACTGCAGTCTGGTGAACAATTCCAAGTTCTTCTACCTCCCCATAGTTTAGGGAACAAGTTGGAGTGTATATATTAGTATATTTTCTATTTTCAATAGAAACTGAAAGCTTGTTATGGACTGAGTCTTTTCTATTTATACAGGTATGGCAGGGAACTCTCTTAAACTATAGAAACAAATACATTTTGTTGGTCTTAAATCAGTGTTTGAACATTCAGAGAGTACAGAACTTCACACTAATGCAAGTGGTCAGGATTATTTAGCCAATTCTCATTATGATGTCTCCATGTCTGTATCATAAAATATTGCCCTATGTGCAGTACTTTGACTAAGTTTGTACCAAAACCATAATCTATTATGCCTTTTAACAAAAGTACTATACAAGAAATATCTTGGGCTCTTTTAATACTTGTAGGATGTAATCATATCAGCATATACAAAATATAACTAAAATCTTGCTTTAAGGAAGCAAATAATACATTAAATAATTTTTTTAAAGGTAATGCTACATTTTTAAAAAAATTGCCAGATTGTTGACCATTAAAGAACACAAGTATTTGAAATAGTAAGAATCTCCCTCTCCACCTATCTAGAAGCCAGTTGAGATAAAAATATTAATTTAAATAATCTCTTGGAAATATATACAATAAATTAAACGTGTAAAGAACATTTATGTATTATTTATGTACATCCTTTTACATCCATTTTGGATGTGTTATACTATTAATAAATGAACAGTACTGCTGCTAGTAGCCAGCAAGAACAGTTACTTCATCACTGGTCTCTCCTTTCTTAGTCTGATGTAGAACCAATACCCTCAAATTCAGCACAGTATTATGACATACACCTTCTCAGGGGCAATTTTGCATCCTTTCTAGTAATCTCTGACCTTAAAAACCATTTATGCTTGTTCAAAAGTCTATGTCACTGAACAGCCCCATGAGTTACTAAAAATTATACAAATATTTTAATTTTTGCTGAAGCAAAAGCTGCAGCAAACGCTGTTCACTTCTTAAATCAGATCTCTCTGCTGAATTCTATACTTTTAAATTATTCCAATTACTAAATCATGAGTCAACATTTTACTTTGAACTATGTATCAGTCTCAGATTCTCTTTCAGACAGAAAACATCCTTTGACAGTTACTGTGTTTTAAACATTGACATTCAACAGCCCTGATGTGCCCAACATCCAGAGTGGCATTACCTTTGCTAGGCTTGTCCTCTGTAGTATTGGCCAATAAAGGGGCTGTCAGAACATGCATACAATGTTTGTAGAAGAAACCCAAGAATTCTGTCTTTTCTGTTTTCTAAAGAATGAAAAAAAAAAAAAAAAATTACACATGTAACACATACCACCAAATAATCGGAAAAAAAACCAAAACAAAACAAAAAAAAGAATCAAACAAGTGGAACTTCATTTGAAGGTATTTACTTACATTGGCAGTGGCAAGCATATTCTCTGGATCAACTAAAGTACGAAGCAAACCCATAAGAAGCACTGCCCCTCCAAGTTCTGGATCTGTGTCACAAATCATGTGTTCTATAATGAGGTTAATAAGTAATATATCCTAACAAGGAGGGGAAAAAAAAAAAAAAAGCAAAAATCAATTCTAATGCTCCTCCCTTGCCCCAAATCTGAATTTATCTTCTAAAACGGTTACTGCCTGGTTGAAAATAGTGCTCTATCAAAATTCTGTAAAATGTAAACAACAACCAAACAAAAATACTCCACACTTAATAGAAACAAATGAAGTTTACATGCCAGTGGCACATTCTGGTCAGCGGTTCAACAGCAAGAGGCAAACAGTGGAGAAGAATCTTTCAAAGCAACTAGAAGTGGTTCTGAAATTAATAATCTAATTTAGGATTTAGTTGAACTGAAGTGCCAAAAGGTAAAAAGTTCAGAGGCAGATACTTAAGAGTCTCAATATTCAACTGATTTCTGAAAGCATTTTCAGAGTACAGAAGTTTTAATTTGCATTCTCCTTTAGAAAACACACCACAAGTTTTATTTCCATAAACATACAAGAGTAAATTTTATCATGCTATTGAACTTGATGAGATTATTTTCACCTAAAAATAACCCACACATGTTTGTAGAAACCAAGAAAAACATATAAAAGTAGAAAATAATATTTACATTTAGGAATCCCTACACTAAAGTTGCTTGGTTACCACTACCCCCTATAAAACAGGACAGTGATGGATGCAAGTGGCCAGAACCACCAGTGGTATTCCCTGTCCTAGCTGCCCCTTTCTTCCAGTACAGAAGCAGCAGCACCAGCAGGTTCCTGTTCTCTGGCACGTTTGCAGAGTATACAAGAAAAAACATTAAACATCTCCTCTATGCAAAAGGCAGCGTGATGTTTTTTCCTCCACTGAATACCACTTTGAAATACCTTTCTTTCTACTAGTTACGTGCTAACATTTTGTATTAATCAGCTGCACAGGATCTCTGGGAAATGTAAATCTCTGTCAAAAAGTGTTCTTAAACACTTAGGACCAGAATTGCACTTTCAATATGTGTGACAGTAAATTGAACACAGGTTTCTTGTAAGTAAATTAAAAATACATGTACACGCTAAGATAAAGACAAATTTATATTTTGCATTTTAAGTAGGCCATCATTCAAAACCATTTTGTTTTGCTTGTATGACAGCTAATGGTAACCAGGATGGTGGTTTATAGTAACCTGTTTTCCTTTACACGCAACGGAACCAGAATATGTAAAGAGGGAAACACTCATCTCACCTAACAGAACTTTTAAAAACATGGTAGTTCAATGTCCTGTAACCATCATGACTATATTCCACACTACTTCAGAACTAGGGCTGATGTCATTAATAGAACTGTAAATGTTAAAGTAATTTAAAAAAAAACAATAATTTTTGTGTGTTTTGGTAACCAAAACACACATTTCTGGAGAACCTCTACTTACATCATCATTCTGCTGCGCTTCCTGCATGACAAACTCTCGTACCATGGATGGGTTGTATTCAACCAAATATGAGAATATATCAGTGGCTGCACTTCGTACTTGTGCATCGTCCATACCCTGGAAAGGTCAAATAAAATCATTCACGTTTCCTTAAAAGAAAAAGCTTAAATAGAATGAAAACCAGGAAGCACATAGCTTTTAATTCCTACTTACAACTCATACCTAACTATTACTAGAACTGTATTCTAAAACTGAATGGACTTTAACTGCTTTTTTGCACATTTGACTACTGTTGGGCAAAACAAATTTTATAGTTTCTCTGCCTTTTGTTCTATTTCCCTATTTTCTTACTTAATTGTACACCAAGAAGCATGTAAAGATAGGAGAGTGAATGAGAAATAAAAAAAAAAAAAAGTAAGAATGCCAGGGCACTTATCAATGTAATACTGTAACTACTTTTAAAATTTTTTAAACTATTTTTTTATGTTCTGAATCTCAAGGTAAGACAAGACAAATGAAGCAAACACTTCAGAAAACCATGTGACTCAAGTTTGGCATACTTACTTTTTTAAAAAACTGTTCTGGAGATAACCAAAATTGTAATTACAAATAAAATTGAGATGACTTACCAATATGACTTCTAGTGCTGGCAGTATGCCCATATTTGACAAGGTTTTGAAAAATGCATCTCTGTTTTGAGGTTGCAGTGTTTGAGAGAATGCACAAAACTCTTTCAGAAAATTTACCTGAAAAACAGGGATAATAGTTAGTAATTAAAAAAAAAATGCGTGTATCACTTCATAGTAACTGTCCCTTTCATGTATATTTTACAGATTTCTTACCAATTCCTGTCTTTTCTCCTCATCTGTGGCTTCATCTGTTAGTTGTGCAAACAAGTCTGTCAGAAATTTTTCATCTTCCTACATAGACAAAACAATACCATTTGTTTATTTAACAATAGCAAAAGGCATTCAAGTATAATATAAAGTTATTCTAAACTATGCTTCCTGCAATTAAAAGAACATATGTTTGTGTGCTGTAGTTAATCATAGCAGCATCAACTTTCTAATTCAGTTTTCAAACAAATTAATATGAATCTTGTTTTTGAGCTTTTATCACGTTCAACACCACTCCACCATCCAACACTTCATTCTCAGTTATGATGTATCGTGTATTGCCTTTTGGCTGTCCTTTTTTCTATTTTCTAGTGCCATTCTCCTATTTTTTTCCTATGACTTCTCTAACTTCCTTCCCCCTTGTCACATGCCTGTCCCCCTAAACCATGGTACAATATCCCTGCTTCAAATGTTTACCTATTTTCATAAACATGATCTCCCACTCAGCCCTGCACATACATGCATCTTTGGAATGGTATGAGATCTTTGCAGCAGAACTGAAGCAAAGACATGATGAAGGGACTTCTGCCTAATAGCAGGAACGAGCTGAGATTCTTTCCCCCCCCCCGTGTTGTGAAAAGAGTGAATTCTAGAAACCAAATCAAAATAGCTGTTCCTATTACATAGAACATTTATTGGGCATTCTGGCTGGCAGGAGTCAAAAACCATTCTGTTATTTTTCATGCTGCTGTACCTTAGCGAAACTACAAACAGCAGCCAAAAACATCACAAACATATGTATTCAGACTGGAAGAATCAGCAATACTTAGCCTCCCTTTACAGTCCTAACAATTAGAAGATCATTAAAACAGAAATAAACCTTCCCCCATCCTTTCCCCAATATTATGCAGTAATAAGACAGCACTTGCTTGAAAAAGATACCTGTACATCAGATACAAATAGATTTTTTCAAAAAGCCACCAGTGTTGTTTCTTGTGAAGTCACTAACACCACGTGCAATAGCCCTCCATCCCAAAACCACAGTGGTAGAAGGCCAAGCTGCCTTGCTTATGTTTACACAGCATAAAGCAGAACCATGGAAGTACTTCAGATACATCCACATAAATTTCCTTATATTGCAAATTATCGAGGGAACCTCAGCCAGGTTGCTGAGAAAATGAGCACCTCCGTTCTGAACGCACACCACGCTAATGCAGCTATAACGCTGTAACAACCCAGCCCAGGATCTCTGCACGGCACTGCGCAATGTACATAAATAGGCTGGCATGAGGCACTAACCTACAAGGCATTTCACCACACTCGACGTTAAACCCTGTATTTAGGATATGTCACATTTCCTCTTGTCTGATGCTGTCCTGTGTTTCTAACCTGATGCAACGGTCTAGTGGTACTGAACAAAGAATCACTGCTGAATGCAATTTCAGGTGCTGTTTCAGTGACTGCTTCAAAATCAAACCAAAAAGAGATAGGATAGTCTCATTTGAAGTTTACTGAAATTCACTCCGGAGGATCAAGCACTGGAAATGTAAAGTTTGACTTTCAGATTTCAACAGTCAAACATGTTCAAAATTACGACTAATGTCTTAGATTGCAAGAAACATAACTTAAGCTGCGATGAAAGAACACAAGGATGTTTGTCTACCTGCTATCCAGCCAGCCTGTTATATGGCTTGGCAAGTTTTCTGTTCTAATATTTAACTCATTAGACACTACAGGTAACATAACTTACCCACAGTAAAGATACTAACATACTCATTTACTGAAATTAAAAAAAAAAAAAAAAACAAACCACAAAACCAAAAAATAAAACATAAAACCCAGTTCTTTTGAAGAACATGAAAGTTATTCTCCATGATTACTAGTGCAATTAAGAAAAGGCTAAGTAGTTTCATTTATTTTTTTGCTTTTTTGATCAAGATGTAAAACTAATCTAATCTATCAAAACTATGAAGATGATGTTTGCTGATCCCCAACTGGGAAGTATAACCCCTATTTCCATTCCCACCATGAAATGAACTTTTTACCTCCTACAGTTGGCAGTAAGAGCAAGTCAATACCACAGAAAACACCTCAGAATTATAATTGGGGAAAAAACATAATGGCAATTTCAGCATTTAAATATGTCAGAGCCATGAATCGTGTGCTTCTGCATAAAAAAAAGATACAGACTATTACTCCCTCTCTCTCTTTATTTTTTTTTAAGTAAAATTGTGGAAGGAGAGGAGGAGATCCTGCACTGCTGGTGATAGGTGGGTCTCCTTGATGACCCACTGCAGAGCCCCAGAGACAGAGGTGGCTGGGGAAGCCGTGCCGCCAGCACTACACAGCAGCACAGGGCAGGCAGGGCCTCGCTAGGCAGGACGCCTGCTGAGCCCTCTCTGACCAGATCCTGCCACATCCCAGACCAGTTCAAGATGTGGCCATCCGTGGCAGCAGCCAACCCACCCAACCTGTTACTGAGCTTGCAGACATGTGGGACTTGTAGAGGGGATTTCCTAACATTGGGAAGCGATGCGGACTTCAGTGCTGACACTTGATGTTTCAGGATGAGTTTGTCAAAATTCAGTATGTAACCATTTTTCAACCCTCCACATATTTACTATTATACAGTATTTGACAATTCTGTATAAAATAAAATATTGAAGCATTTCCCACACCATCTTCCTTCGCAAACTCCATTAAGTACATTTTATTTTTAAATTAATAGGATTATCCGAAACGTCTAGGCCTCAGAACAACTGTGACCTACTACAAATCAGACGAATTAAGACGGATCCAAGTGATTAGAAAGATCCCACCCTTACATGGATAACATGCAGTAAATGGAGTTATTCCAAGAAAATAAAACAACCTATTTCTAACTTTGCAGTTATGCCTTAGCCCTGAAATGTGTTTAGGCACTCTCTCATTCCACATGCTTAAGGAAAGGTAGGTTATTATTGATGGGAAAAACCTCAATTCTCTCACATTTATAGAAAAATTCTGATTGCAATGAACATTCTAAATACAAGATTCTCTCTCTCAAGCTGTAGAATTACTGAGAGTAGCGATCACATATTTAAGAAGTCGCAAAGCACTGACACCAAATGCTAGAATTACACAAGCTTAAATGTTTCCATTCTTTCCCACCTTGAAAAGAAGTGAACAGAATGCAAATGAATAATTCTTTGCAGTATCTGGCCTCTTCGTGCAGACAAGTATCAAAATCCATTTTGGAGTATCTTAGAAGCTGTGAAGGTCACAACTGTTTTCCAAGAAAACAGAACTGCAAATGGTAGTTCAAGGGATAATTACAGAATCTAGCTATTTTCTCTATGCACAGAACTTACTAAATGCGCACTACTTAAACCACGCATATACCAAACACTAAGTATATTCATTTATGCTTTTGCAAGATCCAAGTAGATGCTCCTAGGATTTAATACCTTTCAAAGTTCATGAAGCTATTAAGCCGGGCCATCTACTCACTCAATCATTTATAACTTTAAAAACAAGAAAACCCATAGACAAAGTACGATCACAAAAAAAAGACACTATTTGCATTTGTGATTCAACTTTCAAAGTAGTCATCCTCCTCCTCCCAAAAGGCACTTAAAGCATTCTTCAAAAGCAGGCCTCTCAGATATCATTAACTTCCAGCTATCAGATACTTCATGTCTGTAATTACAGACAAATGATGAAAAACATCCCCTTCTCAAAAAAATTCCAAGAAACTCAACACCACCTAAGCTGGAAAAGGAGTGTACTTTCTATCCTGTTTTCTACCTCCTTATTAATTTTAGGCAGAGTAGTATTTCAGCAGAGAAAGTGCAAGTTTCATAAAATGTTACCAGCAAAGAGAATTATAGCTTCAAATATACATTTGATTCTGCTACTGCACAGATGTCGTCATAGTTTAAAATGTTTCAATCTCCTTCATCTCAGACTGCCTTCCCACACATGCCTTCATTTGCTATCAATAAGCTATTTCCACTTGAGACAACACGCTGAAATAGCAACGGGATCCACCTGATCACACCTGGAGTTTCTGTACACATTTAGAATAATTTTCTAAAATGACAAAGTTAATATCAAAAATAATTAGCATGCACCACTTGCAAACTTCTTTCACTAAGTCACTTTCCCCACAAAATGGCATCCTTTTACATTTTATTGCAAGGTAAATTTTGCTGAAAGTAAATCTCCATAGTTATTCCTGAGCCAATTACTGAAAAACAGCAAACCTGCAGGAGACATTCCAACCCTAATACACTTACGCAAAACTACCAAAATCCACTGACACAATTCTTCCTCTAAAACAACTACAGATAATTACAGTAACATCCACAAGGCTCCATTAAGTATTTAAGTACTAAGTAATTATTTGTAAAACCACTTTCAAAATTAAAAACAGCCTACTGTTATATATAAATCCAGTAAAATGTACAGATACACCTAAATGCCTACAACATTTTAGTTACTGAAAAGGGGGATAAGGACTATCAGTAATATGATTTCTGTATTTAAAAAAGCTGATTTACCAGTCCAGTACTGCCATGTGATGACTGCTCTACTAAATTATAGGCACATAAATTATTTTAACATGTATCAAATTTTCCCCTTCCAACTCTGGACTTTCCTAAAAACAAAACACTCTGAAGTCTAAATGTAAATACTTGAAAGTACTAACAAGTACACACTAACAACACACTTCTGTGTTCTGGAAGATAAAAACAACGCGGGATCTTGCTGGCAAAAAGAACACGCCAATGAGAAAGGGGGAAGAGAATGGGAGGAAATAGTGTTTGCTCACTCTATGGCGCAGTTTTGCAAGTTTTTGGTTTTTAAGAACTAGTTAATAATACAAAGGGAAAGAACTGGTGGCCTCCAGTGTGAACACTAGTATATATTTTTAAAATTGCAAAAGAGCGTCATATAAAGTAAGAAACACCACTTACCTGTCCCACCCCCACTCTCAAAAATTGGCGAACTCCATGTTTCAGCAAGGTTTCTTGGTGGCTATGACATCTCAAGACTACAACAGGCTGGACCTCAAGCAGTAAGAGCATATTAGGAGGGGCTGAAATTGGAAAAAAATGTTATATTCCTCTTTCTTATCTTATGTGTAGCGAATCATAAAACCTGTAGTTGAATAGGTTTCCACAGGGATTAATTCTGTAGACTGGAAATACTGGTATCGTGGGTTTACTATCCATCACGACCAACAGCATCCAGTTTAGTGAGAGCCTGATGTAGTTACTTAAAATGACAGATCTTAGACAATTAAATCACAAGTAAACTAACGTCCATTTCTCAGAAAAGCCCATCAGTGTAAGCATTTTTATAAAGATTATGAAAAAGCTAATCTTAATGAAGAAGGAAGGAAGAATACAGTTTATAAGCCTAAGGGCCAAAGGTGACCCATTCTCTATTTTTGGTTTTACCACAGAACGGGCAAAAGTTATTTACCTACCAAAGAAAGCAAAATCATGGAATCAGGTATCTTCCATGACTATATTAAAAAAAAACAAACAAAAAAAACAAACAAAAAAAAACAAACAAAAAAAAAACCCCAAAACCCAAAAAGACATCCCAAATCTCTCAAAATAAAGCCAGAATTCTTAAGAATCAACGCATTCTTATTTGCAGAAGTCACTAGTTATAACTGAAAAATTCACCTTAAATGTCAGTGACCTTTAATGACTTTAAATATCCTACCTTGACACCAGCTATCTTAAATAAGACACAGTGGTAATTTTGAATAAAGTCACCCAGCCTGTCAAAAAGCATACGCACGAGCTACACAGTCTTGTACAAATTTCTAGTCACTTTTCTGTAACTACGGTATGGCTATGGAGTTAATTTGAGATGAGAGTACTGCAAAGTGCCACTGTAATTAATACACAGCCTGACATGAAAAGGGCTCTTTAGAGCTCATCTTTTTTTCTTGGCGGAGGTAGCAGTTGTTCTTCTCCCTTCCTCCACAGCCAGTGACCAAGAACAGAACAGATTATAGAACAACTCAGCTGCATACACAATAGTTGCATTTTGTCACAAGATACCAGCCGCTCATGGAGTTTACTTTTAATCTGAGAAGTAAAATCTCCTAAAAAGATAGCTCTGTTGTCAGACACTCAGTGGTCCAGGAGAGACACCTAAAGTCAATAGCAAAAGCATAACAACCTGCACTGTGCATCAACTAACTAAGAACTTGAGACTCATCCGTGTCTCCCAATGAACTACCATGAAGCATTCCAGAAACTCTTCAATTAATAATGACTTATAAAAGAAAGTTTCTTAAGTACAAGGTTAGTGAGCATCAGAATCTTGGAAGATCTAAAATAATGAATACCAGGAACTCCAACTACAGATTTTAAATCTTTCATGAAATAACACATGCCCCTCCAAAGTATTGTGATATAATTGTCTACAGAAACACAGGTTAAACCATACACTAATGGAAGAAAGATCTTAAGAATTAGTTACAGAAGTGAAATCAATAGAAGTAGTCTTTTAATTTTGTTCTTAAAACATTATTTATTCTGCCTAAAGAAATGAAAACAAACGCTATGATACATTTCATACATGGACTGTGGGAACGGGTAGGTGGAGAAAAAAAAAGGGGGAGAATGAAACTTCAGGTGGCAGAGTGCTATCTGACACACTGCTCTATAAATAAATGAACAAATGCCAGGTAAGGAAGTTTAAATCTTGGCTTAGAGCTGCACTGTGAGAACCTGAAAAACGAATGAATCAATATAGACTTTTAATCTCTTAGAAATGCAATGAGCATATAATTCGTGCTAGCCTCTTTTAATTCCCTCAAACCCAAGAACTGATCATCAATGTCAAGCAATTCCCAACATTCTTATTTATAAATCCAGGGAGTTCCCCCTCAATGCTATAAAGCTGCACTATGAAAGGACTAGGAAATGCAATACAGCATAGGATATATTTTCTTCCTTGTGTGCTACCACTTTTGGCTCCTCAAAGCTGTAGAAAGCACTTGAACAATTTGAAATATTTATCAAACCTTGAGAATTAGGCAATGCTAATTCTTCTGGCTCCACCACACAGGGAGTATACTTTATTCTCAACCACAGACAACAGCAACAAAAGTGACGAGAAGGTTCGGAAACCCGCAGTCACATAACAAATCAAAATCAGATCTGAGCTTCTATTTCAAGTGTAAACTGCAACTTTTAAGTTTCTCAACCACACTAAACGTGGATATTCTAACACAAGTTTACTCTATATCTATTATCCTTAAGCTTGTAAGAGAAAAATGGAACTCAGCAGCCACTAGGTCCTCAGTGAAGTTACCTCAGGACTTCTGGCAAACATGCCCTTAATTATTTTGCAGGATCAGATCTCCTTCCTCCTTGCCCAGTCTCCTTTTCAAAGTTCAAGCTCTCTCTCAGAATCAGCCAATGACAGCAAGACTCCTGAATAATTCTTCCCCTTCTCGTCCTCCTCAAGCCAAAATATATCACCCTCAGGACTTTGCTTTTAGCAACCCTTGCAAAGAGGTCAAGATATTTTAGAGACACTACTTGTACTGGATACTCACAAGTTGAGACCTCTTAACTGAACCCTTTTCAGCACTCTCTCAAAGTCAGGCTTCTAAGCTTTCTTAAACTGGCCACTCCAAAATGATTACGGCTTTCTGACTGTTTCAGATACGCGTTTGTGACTTTACCAAGGACACGCATATAGACACGATGAGTTTGGTTCAGCTGGACATAAGCTGGGGTCTAGTACCACTGAGGATGCCCCAGGCGTTCCACCAGGCCTCAACTGGCTGCTCCGATAAGTGATGGTCTGTCCACAGGGCATGTCCCTCAGCCAACAGGCCCTGATGATGTCTTGCACATCTCACGGCTTATCAAATACTCCATGTGTGGACACCACAGATTAAAGCTCCACAAGAGTGGGTTAAATAGTATCAGCATTCTGACCAACTGAGTGTGGTGGATGAAAAGTCAAGAGGCCTCGTTTTGACAATGATTTGCCATATGAACTTGCAAAAGGAATTTTCACGCTGCTGTATTTTCCATTAAATTAAACAGGGTGCATTCTGAGATTGATAAAAAATGATTACGTTAATCAGTAGCATCTATCACTTCGTCCATTTCTCCAGATCACGCAGCCTCTACAAAGACAGTGGCTCTTCATTTACTAAACATCAGGAGAATTAAGATAATGATAATTAACTTCTACAAAGCATAATAGATGTACTGTAACACTTTGTTGAGTTAGTGGAAAGCTTTAGGAGGCTCCCACTACAGAGATGTGCCACCTATTTCAACACAGTTCCAGAAGTTCATGGGTTGGTGCAAAATACTTGAGACATGCAGGTAAGATATCTAAAGCATAATATAATCTCTTTACATTTACAGCAAAACATACATCATGAAAAACTTAATTCCAAGCAGTATTATTTAAAGAGTTATAAGACAAACTAAGAAAACATTCCAGCACCTAAGGCAATGTTATGTTCTGAACCTGTACTTTCCAAATAACTAATTTAATTTACTTCAAAATTAGAAACAGTTATATCCTCATACGATATTATATTTGTGAGATTTAGGTGAAGTAATTTTTTTTTTCTTGTCATGGTAACATGACAAAAATTATCCTTAACTGTAGTGCCTAAAAAGTCAAATACAGAAAAAAAACCCTAACAGAATCAACCCTTCAAAATGCAAACAGTACTATTCATTCCAAACAAGCTCATCCAGGTTTCTATATGTTTGCTCCATTTAAATCAGTTACAGAGAATCTAGTCCAAAATCTGAAATTTAAGAACATATATGTAACAGCTCTGTACTCAAATCCATGCCTTTTGTGTCATACTTCAAAACACCTTTCACAATCACAGAAGTGAAAGTTCCACCGAAGCACCTCAATCTTTCCAAGGAAAAGTATTTAACTTTCTCTGCCCAAGCACAAATAAAGAGATTGTGAAATTCTGAAACTTACCTGTAACATACCAACTATTTCCACCTTATTAAAAAAGATGAAAGAATGAAGTGTTGATAGCATGTTTTCCTCAAAAACTGAGGGAGTGGGTAGGACCATATCTTGAATATACTGTACTCTGTATGTCTGATGTATTTTTTGCTTCAGCTCTGGATCAGATATAGGAATCACCTCTTTAAATTTTGCCGTTTTAGTTAGAAATTCCCTGTGTTTCCGTGACTGTGATAAAGACGGATCATATTCTAGGCATCCAATTACGTCCATTATACATTCCTCGGAAAACATTACTTCAAAAAGTGCAGTTCTGTTCAAAAGGAAAATTCCCTTGATAATCTCATATAAGTGGTGTAGTCCTTCAATGTTCTCTAAGTCTTCGCACACATGAAAAATTTCTAAGAGCTTCTTAATATAACCCTCATTTTCCAGTGCTAGTGCAAGTTTTTCACGACGTAATGGTGAAGGTAGTGAAGATGCCACAAGTTCCGCAATTTCTTCTAGTCGACTTAATTCACAAGATGGCAATTCTAGACCTGGTGATGACATGTCATCAAAACGCTCTTCCTCAGATTCATCGACAAGGTCCTGAGTAATATCGACAGAAGGGTCTTTGCCTTGAACCTACAACATAAATTATGTTCAAAAAATGTTTACTGCCACTTGAATGCTTTTTAAAAAATACAGTCACATGTCACACTCTTTTTCTTTGAATGGCCAAAACAGAAGTGCAAAGTTTTGTAAACTCAAGTAAGTTTGACATTGAGTGCAGCTGGTTTAGAAAACATGAGATAATGAAAAGATGTCTTCAAACAGAAGGCTTTACAAAATTATTTCTACATTAGGTATTTAATTCTATTTATTTTCTATTACGGGGAGGAAGAATAAAGAAAAATGCTACAATTTCTGAGTTATTTCAAATAAAAAAGGAAATTCATAATTATTAGTATGTATAACAACTTTTTAATAGACTACTGAACTAAGCTATTCATTTCCAGGCTTTATTTTCTGCAGACAGATTTTCAAGTGCAAATCAGTATTATCTTATTGCAGTGTCAGTTTTAAACATTTATCTATAGGCTATTTAACTGCTCTTGATGCTTTCCGAAGCTTCTGCTATCTCAAACAGAGGAGAGAGGCCAGTCCTGTTAATTTAATTGTTGTTTACAGTTCTGGAGAGCTTTAAGTCAAAATCTGTTACCATGAACTTTCTAAATATTCAACAGAGGCACAGAATCCCCTCTTAAGAACAGAACTCAAAACAACATTAACAAGAGAGTAGTGGAAATCGGGAGCTGTCAGAAAAACAAAGCACAGGACCTGCAAACATCCCTCTAGAGATACAATGAGGAAACTGCAGAAAGTACAGCTTTAATGACATCTTAATTGTAGTATCTGCTTGGAGTCTGATGTGTCAAATCCAGAAAGGCACTGCTGTGGAGAACAGTAGAAGATACTGTTCTTTATAATCTTGAAAATCAGCAAAAAAAATCTGGGATAAATAATTCTTCATGGATAACAGCAAGCCTTTGCTTAAGATTAAAATCCAGAATGCTGTTAAAACCGACACACTGTTCTACTTATATATCAGCAACCGCTCCCATTATAAGTGGTATCAAAGTTTTCCTTTTAGAAGAAGCTTTAATGACCGAGGAAGTTTGAGATCTTTGAAGTACACTAGACACAAATACAATACCATAGCCCCAAAACAGGATGTAAAGACATCGGTTTCTTACAAAAATATTAGATCTTTACATGAAGCTGAGGAAGCTGGGCTTCTTATCTGGGTGTTTCCCAAGAACACAATTTCCCCTTTCCCCCATTTTATTTCTGTCCCCAACTTGTGGCCTTTTGCCTGCTAAGGTTCCTGAAAATGTTTCTGCATTTATTTATATAAGTGGTAAACTGCGGAAAAAACTCATTCCTAAAAAAAGGAATTATCTATACACATGCAATTATGAAAGCAGATTTCTTTTGCTTTATTGCTGAAATCAGTGAGAACAAACTCCAAAAGACAGAGTATAGAGCGCTACATGTTTGTTAAGAACAGAAAGAGAGAGCACAGAGAGAGAGTAGACAAACTCAGAGAACTGCCACCTAATGTAGCACAGAAGTTTTAAAAAGTTGTCGTGCTTGAAATGGAGGGAAGAAACCAAATAATAACTGCCAAACTGAACTAACATCAGTGAATATACTGACTAAACTCTTCTGGGTATCAGACAATAGTTAATACCTGACCAAATGTTATGCAGAAACAATACTGATTCAGACGATACAGTCATCGGGTCATAGCAATAAAACATAACGAGTTATTATTAAAATATATACATGTTATTATTAAAATATATACATGCTACATACATGATTTCTTTAAACTGTAAGAATTACAGCTCTGAGGTGATAACACAGGGATAGAGCTATCTCCTACATCAACTATCAGATCAGTCTTTCATACCCTTACACTCAACAGAAGCATATTGACAGCTTTACATGGAAAAAAGTTCTGTCGAGAAACTCAATATTCCCCTCACCTGAAAAAGAATAATTAGGTAAGAGAAAGAAAAGAATGAGAAATGTAGAAAGAGAATTGTGGGTAAGATATTGTTAAACCCATGAGAAACACACTATAAAATCCACCAAGAGCTCACATACATTCTTCTCTCTACAATAAAACTTTGGACTGATAATCTTTTCCTTTCTGGCAAACCTGGAAAAAGTTAATTATGAAATTGACTGTTATGAAACTTTTTAAGCACTCATTTTAAGCTAAACTTCTTTGGGCAATAATAGAGCTAAAAAGACCTGAAAATGCTCTAAAAAAAACCCCTCAAACATAGTTTAAGTTCATATCAAATTTCTGGCAGAAGGAAAAAGTTTTCAAACTCAGGTATACGAAATCTGGGGGAGGTGGCTAGGATGACAGTTTTTACCTTCTACCTATTGTGTTCAGATTCACCTCTTAGAAGAGTCTAAGAATTTTAAACACAAACATTAAGACAATACAGGTGTCTCAATCTTACATTTGCCAAACTTACCTGACATATTTTTTCCCATATTTCATCACATCCTGCTTTTTCTTGAAAGCTAAGTGCCAAATCATAATTTTCAGCTTCAGACCACACAATCAAGGTGTCCTTTAAAGAGAGGAAGAGTGTTTTCAGGCAATGTATTTCAGATTTTACAAACCTGATCAGTGTTTAAGCAGTAAATTTTAAAAATAAAAACAGCTTGACACATAATTACAACATGACAAAATACAAATGTAATCATCATACTTAGTAAGATTTTTATATGTTCTGAGCTTCTCAGGATTAAAAATATTTCTGCAAAAATCAGAATAAGAAAGTTCCAAAATGTTAGTTCTTAATTCATGTGACAATAATATTGTAAATCTCAAAAAGATTGATCCAGAATACGTACTTCTACCTCAATGCATTCTCTTATAATATATGGTAACAAGAGCAACAGTTTTCATTAAATGTTTCAATTAGAACACATAAAACTGTACATCTTTTGTAGGATCAAAGTTACAATTTTCTCATTTTTATAGGCCCCAGCTGTTCTAATGCATAGAACAGCTGCTTAAAAAGCAGCTTCAAGATGCCTACAAACTTTAAACAAGAACAGAAACTTGAATATGCACAGAGTTAGCTCCCTAAGAGTATGCATACCTGTTAGACTGAACCACACACATTATTTTCACTCATTCCAAACTACCATTCTGAAAGGATGTTTTGCCCTAGATTTCTAGAAATTAGTTGAAACCATGGCTTAGCTCTGTTTACTACCCAGACACTTAAGCTCTCATCTACTTACTAGAATAGTTCAAGACTTTATCAGAGCCCTCATATTGCATGGAAAAACAATATATGGAAGTGGAAGCTGAGGCTGCAAACAGCAGTATCACACACCGATAAGGTATTTGATGCAGTAGGTTACAGACAGTCTGCTAAATAACTGTTAGAATTAAAAAAAAAAAAGAAAGGAAAATATAATCTGCATTACTTACATATTGAATCAAGTTTTATTTAAAATTTTTTTGCCTTCCTATAAAAGCTAGCTGAAATACAGCCACATCAAATATATACAGCTCCATGAAACTGCATCAGCTTTCACTTAAGTGCTAAAACATGCATTTACTCACTACGACAAGACATATGAAAATTATTCTACTTATATTTAAATGAGAACCCATTAAGTAGATTTTGCTTACAGTGATTATTCCTAAATGAATTAATTTCAAATATTTGCAAAAGCACTAGACAGACATGTATAAAGTTTAAGACAGTTTATTAATTAGGCCTGATTTATTTGAAACATGAAAATGGACATTGTGAATAAAGAGAAATCTTACATTTAGATTTTGATACGCATGTACTAGACAACGCCTTAAACTAAACTATAATCTAACCAGCATGATCAGCTAGCTCCATTAGGATTCAGTCAAGCTATACAATATAATCAATTTGCCATTACCAGAGCAGCTATACTGCTTCAGAGGTGCTAATGGCTTTACCTTGCAAATGGCAAATAGTTTACCTTTTCCTTTTCCAAAGGGTTGAGGAAGAGGTGGTACACAGAAGAAAGGGATTTAGGAAGACCACCTCCAAAATACAAAAGGAAGAAGAAAGTCACAATTAATAATTTGTTCTCTACAAGACAGGTCATGGTGCAAATACTCTGGTAATAACAGATTGACGGCACCTGGTACTGCTGACTCCTACAGAGTAAGAAAAATAAGTTTACGAAAATTTAGAAAGTTCAAAAGAAAAAAGATTATTTTTTTAACCATTTCTTAAAAACAGTATGTACCTTATTGCAGTATTCATTATATGTATCAGGTTCAAAATCTAATACATTAATCTCTGCAATTAGTATTTATACTGCAGTAATTTTCAAGGCCACTGTCTCATCAGCTTCCCACTGAGTAGTGCTTATTTTGGTTAAAAAAATCCAAATAACAAATCCTAACACTAAATCTTAAGTAGATCCTAGCAGATCTTGCAACATTCCTATCTGATTACATTTCCATTTAAGTGAAAGCAGTTAAATTTCTAAGCAAGTCATTTCCAAAAGCAGATCAAATGTATTTTCTTCTCTATGAAGAATATAAATAACAAATACAGAAATGACCAAAAGAACACAAATAAGGACAGTGTTATTTACATTAACTGCAGTAAGTTGAATAAACAAAAGCTCTAAGTCTCTGAACAAAATCCAGCAGTGGACCAAGACAGGTCTGTCTGTCTTTTTCCTCTGGGCACAGGAGGGATGGAAGGAGGAAGGCAGGCACAGGAAAAATTAAAGGGAAGACACAAAGGTAAAGCTGCTTTTGAAAACTGTAGTCACAGATGGACAGATGTGTATTTGGCCACAGTACAGCAATTGTTCTTGTTATACAAGATCATCTACTATCATACACGGAAGTCCAGACAGTACTTTTTCACCTCTACAGATACCAATTATTTTTTTTAATTGTTTCTTCTTTGGAAAGCAAAACAAAAAACTGCTGAAAGAAATTATTTGAGCAGCACAACAATAATCTTCAAGCTTGGTTTATTAATACCAAAAAATATTTTCCAATTGCTAACATTAACAACTTCAAATAATTAGTTATGTGTTGTCTTATAACACAAGGATTTCGTATTATAGATTAACGTCAGTGCCTCAACAGAAATCCATCAATTGCCACTCTCCAGACCTTTAGTAAGAAAGTATTTGTTTGTATCCTTTCTTGCCTCAAAGGGCTTTTAAAAAGAGAACATTAAAAAAACCCTGAGAAAACCATTTCATTTTGTTGCATAATACACAGTTCAAAGTTTAAATTCACTATTAAATGCAGTTATTAATGTAATTTCACTTTCTTAATCCTACGAAGTTCACAATCATCAAAAAGAAGAGCTGTACAAACTATACATGTAGGAAGAAGTGACTGAAAGGAATTCTAGATGTAGTTAAAGTCTAGTTTCTGCTTTCTTTATTTAAAGGAATTTTTTCTGTGTTGACTGAAATCTCCTCGGTGTAATTCAAATCCACTGATTACTCTGGATCTTTCAGCTATGGAATAGGACTGTCTGTTGCTTCCAAATGCCAAATACTATTTCTTGCAACACAAAAAAGCAACTGAAAGACTGCCTCCTCCTTTCCAAGCGGAAACAAGAGTGTGAATAAATCTGCTTAGTAACAGTAGGTACTGGTCAGAGAGGTAAGGAGAGGAGTCTTCCACATCACCCCTCTACGAGTGCAAAATCTTCTCTCTTACATGATTCATAAAAGCAGTTCTGGCTCAGTTTGATCAAAACCACAGCCTTTCTTAGCATTACATACAACATGTTAGCTTCCAGACAACGAACTGGATGGGATGATGAAAACTAACATCTAAAATTTGTTCTCATCTACCTTGTCGTTAAGCACAATTAAAATATGAAGCTGCAGTATTAAATCATAGCTATGTTGTGTGAACTGAGTCATAAACACAGACGAGTGTTTTATCCTTGAAGGCTCTTCCACTGAGTGCTCTACAAGAACCTGAACATTCTAGCTCCTCACATTTTTCAAGATGTATTAAGAGTTCTTGGTAAGATCTTTTTTAAATATGATGATAATTAGGAAACTACTTATGTAGAGTTCATTATTTTATTCTGAGTCTGAAAATCTGCTTCGCAGAATTATTTTGACAATAGTACCAGCTGGATGTGCCATCACTACCCTAGCCCATACAAAATTTGCTGTTTCTCCAAGACTGTTATACACACCTGTCTTCTTTCATATTATCGTTCATTATGACTGCTCAGATAGAATCAAGAAATCTTAATTTTAAGCAAAAATTCTCAGCATAACCTCTTTTTAGAAGATCTTTGTACTGAACATTTCCATAAAGAGATATTTATCATTTCTACCAATGGAGGTTAACTTTCTGCAGTCTTAGAAAGATACAGCTCGAGGCAGAACTTCATCAGAACACAATGAGGCATTTCTCTGCTGTTTGTTGGCTGCATCAAGTTCACATGGAACAAGTTCTTAGTTAGAGGTTTTCAAGGAAGCACTACCGTGTGCTACAGCTTCTTCATTCCTAAGAAGCTAACCTTCAGAAATATTACTCCATTAGTTTAAGCCAGCAAGCAGTGGCAACTGTACTTTCATGGACAGGGCTTAGTATCTACCACATGATTTCGCCTCATTTTTTGAAATTATTTTCAAAAGGCTTACTTTCCTTAACAGAAAGGTTGTTGCATACACACTATCAGTCTCAAGTTCTCACCGTAACACTCAACAGAAGTAATATTTTTTTTATTAGACATCAAATAAATTTTATTTAACTATTAGTAAGCTGATTAGCAGGTGTGTTGTACAGCATTCATACAATCTCCAAAGTAAGCCCTGAGATTTCATAATGAAGAATTTCAGAGCAAGTAGTACTCATGATTTGTTTCTGCTGCAAAATTGATTCAAGATCTCTTTCCTAACATGATAAAATTAAGAAAACTGTTATTGTTTGACAATGTTCTCTCACATGTGTTCATGCCTAGGGAGAATACTAGTCTTCTCTATGGCTCCAAAATATTATCCTGGCATCCCTATGAGATTTAGGCTAATCTCAAGAAGTAGTAATCTCCCAAATTAGATAGGTCTTTCAAAAATTCTTGCTTAATGTCTTAAGAAGCAAATTAATCTCTTCCTACTAGCCCTCAAACAATTTAGGCCCATGACACTTTCCTGGCTCCCACTGGGAGTTCCACAGAGGACAGTTGTTTCTCCCCCTCTTGGACTGCCTGATTGCTAGTATTCTATATCTAAGTCCTTACATTGTTTACAGTTACAAACACTTTCCTGGACATGCCAAGCCACCTTTCAGCATCTTGCTAGCTAACTATTCACAGTCAAAAGTTTAGTTTCATAAGCAGCTTTCTGCTTATGAAATAAAACTACTGGCACGACTCAGGTTTAAGTTAAATATATATAGTTATCATGATAGGTTGCAGCAGAATCTTAAGGATAAAAAAAATTTGCCCCAGTAATGTAATATAAAGTTTCAATTCCACATGTGGTTTTGTGTATTTGTTCACCTAGATATCTGGATGTGCTAGCAAGTTATACCCAAAACTGGGTTAACATATCAGAGGCACACTAAGTCTGTTGGCAGAATGTATTCTATTAGCCTCTATGAAAGCTCAACAATCATATGTGATTCTTCAGTTAGTAATTTCACAGCTGCACTGCCAGAAATCACATGGAATAAAATCAGTTTATTAGTACTATAACAGAACCTCAATTCACTGGCCTAGTGACCATACCCAGAAACAAGAGAAAAATTAGATTTCACAGGAAAATTCATGTGAAGATAAAGGAACATGTGATCATTTAAAACAAATGAACCAACCCACCCTAAAACCAACCAGTCACTCCCCTTCTCTCCTCACCCGATGAAATCACATGCTTTTCCTTACTATCTTTGCTACAACAGGCACAAATTTTATTGAAATAGTTTCACTGTTGGTTCGCTTGTCCTGACAGAAGGGGTAGGAAGTTCATAATCTTTGAGCATTCTGCCAGTGCCTTTTTGTATTTTTTAAAAATTTAGCTTTCTTACTAATAAGTCTGCTCTCCATCACTCAAGGATAGGCATCTTTGAGCTACATGGCTACTAGATGGTACTCTGGATGAATTCAAGCTTTGTATTCTAGTGAGGAACTGAAAAGGGACCACAAAAGCAGAGTTCATGAGACACTGAAGTTTCTAGTGCATAGCCAAGACTTTGTAGCTGGAAGCTGCAACTCACTCAAGTCTTCCTTGTTTCAGATACACAAAAGAATGCAATACATACTTCATCACTGGGTTACATGATGTACACGGATGTATCTAAAATGAAGTTGAGGATATAAGTTCTTATGGTTCTATTGCTAAAGCATTGACAAAGTATATTGAAAAGGATATACCCCAGTCCATATCTGTATCAGATTTCTCCCTAAATAAATGCTCTACATAGAGTTTATTTTTCCTTTAAGGTTGCATAGGAAGAGGTGCATTGCTCCAAAATACCAGTGCAATTATTCATTTTCTGAATAAGGACCACTTGTTTAAGAACAGCACCTCTTATCACTAGCATTCTGGAACAATGTCACTTTAATGCCTTTAAAAATAAAACAAAACAAAAAACAACCCAACATAAAAAACAGAGCATGGATTGAAGTATGTGAATTGACTTCACCAGAACATTACAATTAAATTATCTTCTACCTTTACTAGTGTATTAAGAAAACAATTAACACCAGAAGAAAAAAACTAAGTGGTCCAGCAAACCACAGTATAATTAAAATCCACTTACTAAACAAAATTTGCTTTTAAGCTGTGTACTATGTACCCCGGTATATTCCATATCAAAGTTATAAGACCATTACTGTAAAATTTAAAAATAAGAATACTGATGAAACTTAACATGTAGCCCTAAATAAGAATACAAGTCAGGAGGCCAAGTGGCTGTACTGATGCTCATTTTGCTTTTTCAGAAGTCTTCTGCCTACAAATACTACCTTAACCTAAGAAATATTAGTCCTTTTTCCAAGCCACAGGACATTAGTTTCTCAAATTGTTTTCTTTCCATCTTATTTTCCTCATTTTCTTTTCTTCCACTAATAGTATAAGTAAGGATGTGTTTGACAGGAAGTACACAGTTCAGAGCATCCAAAAGCTTCCACTGGTAGCACTCCTATGTTTCAGAATCAGATACACAGACATATCTGTCTTTTTGAACACACAGCTGAATGACTTCATTGTGACAGAAAGACTGATCTAATTTATCTCACTAGTGAAAATGTAGTTAAAAAACTGCCTATGTGTTTTGTGCTTTAAAGAATTATTTCAAACTTCCGGATGGCAGGTAAGTCTTGGAAGACTGGAGACTAGATTGTAGAAGGTGACGTATTTCAGGACCATGACGACGTATGACAAAAAGAGTCCTCGAGCAGGTCTCAAGATCTGCCAAGTATTCTTCCTCTCCAATGGAAAAGCAGACAGTTTTATCTACCAACAATCAGATGAACATTTACGTGCACACAGAGATCTGACTAATCCACTTTAAAGGCCAGTCATTGCATTCGATCCTTAACCCCAAGAAATCTAAAGCAGACAATCTGACAAAATTTTACTTGAGGCTCAGGTTCACAGGGTATGGCTTTTGTTGGTTTCTCTTTTTCTTTTCCTGTAGCTTCCATGGATGTTTTACATGCCAAGAGAACAGAGGCAGCACAGCAGACTTGTACTCGGGTCTTGATACTATTATTTTGACAAATAATGATCCAAGCTGTAACAGTTATCATTAAAACATACATATGTATACCCTGAGATTGTCTCATTAATTGCTGATATCACAAATTATGCAATCTGTTTCACACTGGCACTAGTAGTGCAGCACAGGTAGAAGGTTCTTTCACCAATGAAAAAAACTGTGGTTTATCACAGAGGTATCTATAGGCTTGTTGAAGAACCCAAAGCAACCAGCATAGCAAGTTTCCCCAAGAGGTTATCTATCACAAATCTCTCCTTTCTTCCAACCACAAATTTTATTAGTTGGTCCAATAAAAGATTGTTTCTTCTCACAAGCCTCATGTCAGCCTAGACAAAAGTCAGACTCACCCATTTATTCCATTAGATACCCAAGGTGCCCACAAGCCACACGCCAAGTATGTCACAGTAAAACTAGCTCTGATGTACTGCTGCATATCCCTGTAAAAGGGAATGCAGGTTCACCCTTACAACAAAATTTTGAGATATTAGGCTGGTAAGACCATAACAGTGGAAAGTTACTTTGAAGTTTTAAATTTCACCTTTCTAGAAGATTTTTCTTGAAATTTTATGAGCACAACTGACAACCGCAGACAAACTCAGAAGTCTTCTATCTTAGGGTACAAAACCAAAACAGAAAGATCTCACTCACTCTTCTATCCCACTGTTCCACAAATGGGTTTTGAGTACAGAGGCTTGAAACTTCTGCTGACGTAGAGTTACCAGTTTTTGAAGAGGTATTTGGAGTACCACGTTAATTTTCTTGTGGTTTAGTGAGTTTAGGCAGGTGAGAGTTCTATAAGCAGAGCTGGAAAGAAGCAACTCATCCTTTCAGCTCCTAAACCCCAAGCTTAGCTCAGAGAATCAGAGTTAAACTCTGAATTTGCCTTTTGCTAAAGGAAAGGATAAACAGGTCTCACCTGAAAGATAACATGCTGCAAAGCAGGATTAATAGGCATGCCAAGAAAAACTTGGTATTTATAAGCCTCAGAGTAGAGCTCTACATTCAATCTATATTAGAGATTGCTTTGCTTAAATAATATGAACAATCCACCTGCAAATACAAGTTTCTGTCTATGTTGCATTGAAAGGTTTAAGAACAGCACTTTTTCTTCTCAAGCACAGAAAACATAGTGCTGTTCTAACAGGACAAATTAACGTTTAATATTTTTATTTCTCTAACCATGTTTTCACAGTAACCAGTAATGGATTTGTGCAGTGCTAGCTTACAATATGTGTCTGACACAGAGTAGCAATGCGCACAAATATTAAATGCTGTTGCACTGACAGGCACGTGGTGGTGGTTTGCACTGATCTCATAATTTTATGCCTACTTTAAGCAGGCTTCATGTTTGATTTGGCATAAAGCCTACTGATACAAAGATTACCTCTTAGTGCTCTTTGAACAGATTTGAACTAGCAAAGCAAGTTTACACTAGATCAGCACTTTGTATCATAGAGCTGTGAAATATTTAATGTCATTTTAGTGGTCCTAAAGCTGGACTTACTGTATCACAGAACCATGACCTCAAGCTAGTGAGGATTACAACTAGAAGTTCGATTGCTTAGCATTTTTGCTGGTTTTTATCCTTTCTTACTCCGTGCAATTGATTCTCCAGCCCACAAGAGCCTTACCAGTTGTTCACTACAGATTGTTTATATAATTCATAATGCATTATATCAAGGGGCAGATATGGGTTAAATTTTCCAAGGAAAAAAATTCTAACCCAGATTGGTTCTGTCCATTCAGTTCAACACATAATGCTACAAACAACTCCAGGTGCAGAGCCACTGGGACTGCCTGTTAGCAAGACTATGTCTATGCTTATAATAAACTATTAACAACACGTTCAGTCTTCAGCTTAATACATTAACTGTATCTGACAGGATTTTAGCAAGTCTGAGGCGACCCAACAGGCAACAAGAAACAATGTGATTTGGCATTTCTAAACCTCTAAAGGTAATTCTCAGCATCCATGAGATAAGAACAGCAAACAAAGTGCAAGACCTACAGTATACTTCTCACCCATCTCAGCAGCATTCTTTAGAGGCTCACAATGTATGGCTTAAATAATGGAAGCAAGGTGCAAACTAGAGGCAAGAAGCTGCTTTTATGTATACAGAATGCTTTGAAGCAGAAATAACCCATATCCATCTTCCAAGTAAAAGCCAAACAAAGGTAAACATCTAAGTAGCATTAAAGCCTTCTAGTCTTCTCTTAAATAAAATACAATGAAAGTTGTAGTATCTGAAATATAAAGAAGAAAAAAGCCAGATGATATTAAATTTCAGATATTATAAACCTCAGGAACATCAGCTACTTTGATTTTCACAACTATGCTTTACTCATCTCTCCCAAAGCATTTTTTGGTGTAAAACAGAGTGCAAGTTATCTATGCAACTTCACAAACGCAGAGAAATAATGCATATGTATCACGAAATGCACAAAAATGTTGAGAACTATTTTGTCTCCTATTTTGGGTACAAGAACATATAATATAATTTGCAACAGAGGCAAAAAAAAGACTGTATTACTGAAGTTAAAGAATGTGCCTTTAAATGTGAGGAAAAAGAACTATGTTTACCTGCTGCTTCTGGTACGCAGTGTTCGGGTTAATTTTGGACTCCAAAAGAAGAGAGCCTAGAAAAAAAAAGTTCCACTTATTTACACGTGTACTAAAATTTCAATCTCAGCATGAATTTTCTCATTACTCTTTTCTCAAGCAGGTATTAACACCTTTCCTCCCAACAATAAACCCATTAAATGTATATTCCTCATCTTTTTATTTCATTTTTCCCTCAAATATATTGTTCATATAGTACAGAACATTTAAGAGTGTTTTGAGGACTGAATTTTTAACCTCTTTCTTGTTTTACGTAATGACTTTTTCATGGAATTTTTTTTTAGAGATGACAAAATCTGAAAAAAATCAGCACACAAAAAGCATCACAAATTCATTTTGTAGATCACCTACAGTTGTTTTGTACAAAATTTGCTAATCATGGGGTATTTGTTCTTGAAGTTCAGCTAAAACACTTAAATTAGTTTGCTGGAAAGCATATCTAGAAAGTAGTACTTAAGAGCGGTAGCCATTGTGACTGCCAGAACCAAAAAAACTTCAGGTATGATAAACTTTGGAACAATGGATTCACAGCAGCTTATATTGATTTAAGACATAAGACACAATTCCATTTTCATGTCTGTGTTTTCTTGCCCTTTCTTTTGCTTAAGCGTTAGCATCAAAACATGTCACATTTAAATAGTTCAGAGGGTTGATCTAGGTGAAAACAACCCTTAAAACTGCTTTTATTTTTTTCTTGCTGCTGAGCTGCACAAATGTCAGTGCACAAGAGACTCTCTACAGCCATGACTTGAATTTACATATCTGCATAGCTTCACTCAACATACATGAAGTATGATAATTAACTTGCATAGTCAGTCTTGCAATTAAAACATACAGCTGCAAGTACCTCTTTAAAGAGGCACTTCTGTATTAACTTTCCTGCTTAAATTTATTCCTTAAGAAAAGTCCCAACTTCTCAGTTTCTTGGCTACAGCACTGTTCTAAGGCAGTCTTGTATTCATATAACTAGAATATTTGCCAAATATCCACACAAAATCTACACTAAAGAAAAATTAAAATGCTTCAACCACCTCACATATGGAAGCCCAAGAACCCGAAGGCAGAACAAGAAAACAAATTACTTGGATTAAAAAACATACTTGGAATTGAAAACTGTACTTCCATATCTCACAAGAGAATCAACAATGACTAGCTAGTTTTCACTGTCTGAAGAGGACACCAATTATAAAATCCACAGCAAAAAATACCCCAAACCAATATTTGTTTACTAAGTATCACCCTCAATCTCATGGGTTACATTTACAAAAAAAAAAAAAACCCTCATATTCCTTTCCTGAAGAATTGCTGCTGACTAACAGAAGATCACAGAATCACATAATAGTTTGCCTTAGAAGGGACCTCCAAAGATCATCTAGTCCAACCCCCTGCAAGGAGCATGGACATCTCCAACCAGATCAGGTTGCTCAGAGCCTCAACCAGCCTGGCCTTGAATGTTTCCAGGGATGGCGCATCCACCACCTCTCTGGGCAACCTGTTCCAGTGTTCCACCACTCTCATTGTAAAAAACTTCTTCCTTACGTCTAATCCAAATCTACCCTCTTATTTAAAACCATTACCCCCTGTCCTATCACTACAGGCCCTACTAAGAAGTCTGTCTCCATCTTTCTTATAGCTCCCCTTAAGTATTAAAAGGTTGCAATAAGGTCTCCCCAGTGCCTTCTCTTCTCCAGGCTGAAAAGCCCCAACTCTCTCAGCCTGTCCTCACAGGAGAGGTGCTCCAGCCCTCTGATCATCTTTGTGGCCCTCCTCTGGACTTGCTCCAACAGGTCCATGTCCTTATGTTGGAGGGTCCAGAGCTGGACGCAGTACTCCAGGTGGGATCTCACCAGAGTGGAATAGAGGGGCAGAATCACCTCCTTCCACCCGCTGGTCACACTGCTTTTGATGCAGACCAGAATACGACAGACCTTCTGGGCTGTGAGCACACACTGACAGCTCATGCCCAGCTTTTCATCCACCAGTACCCCCAAGTCATTCTCCTCAGGGCTGCTCTCCATTCCTTCATCCCCAAGCCTGTCTTGCTATCAGGGCTTGCTCCAATCCAGGTGCAGGACCTTGCACTTGGCCTTGTTGAATCCCATAAGGTTCATATAGGCCCACTTCTCAAGTTTGTCCAGGTCCCTCTGGATGACATCCCTTCCCTCAGGCATGTCAAGTGCACCACTCAACTTCCTCTTGTCTGCAAACTTGCTGAGGGTGCACTCGATCCCACCGTCTAGGTCACTGATGAAGATGTTAGGTTGGGGGAGGTGAGGAAAGAGAGACTGAAGAACCAGATCACAGAAGTTCACTTGCTGTAAGAGTGGTGTATCATAAAAGAATCACACAAATATCTGAAAAGTTTGCTGTCTGATAAGAATGGTTATTACTTCATTAATTTAGAAGCTTTACCAATGATTTTGATACTCATTAGCTTACTATATTTGTGATAATTAGATACAATTCATCTTTTTTTTTTTAAATTAACAAAGTAACTTACCTGCGATCACTACTTCTTCCTATTTTCTAGGTCTGCTGTTCTACAAGAAGCAGCCTAATGGCTGCTAATGAAATGGGCTTGAGAAGCGATCACCTTGCCTCAACTGCTCTTGCAGCAAGAGCTGTTTACAAACTAAGATACAATCCAACAGCAAAACTAAACTACATAGCCCTCAAGAGAAAATAAGACAGAACAAAAAAGCAATCTCCCTCCAAAACCACATATACTTCCTGTGCTTTTTTTAAGAGTTTTTCCAGTTTTCTAACCTGCAACAATTCTCTTAACAAAGCGGCTTAATTGTTTAGAGTGTGACAGCATACCTAAAAAAAAAAAAAAAAGGAAAAAAAAAAAGAAAAAAAATCACAAACTATAGAGCAGGACAGAGACAGAAAACATCAAAGAAGAGCTTTACTGATGAATCCAATACACTGTGGTACTTAGGCCATAGTCTCAAGCTTTGAATTGTGGGTCTGCCTAGTAAACATCTAAAACCAGTATTCTCTTTCCATTACGCTCATCAGTGACAGGCAGTATTTCACTTCAATCTTACTTTCAGTTTCAAAGCCTCAGTTTCAACTACATGAAGTTCTAGAATATTATTTTGTGCTGTTAACTCGGTTGACTAACTTCTAAAAAGTCTTTACTGTTTAGAAATACTTAATAGGAGCAAATATGAATTAGAATTTTGTAGAAATAAAAGCAATTGATAATTTCAACGTTATATTTTAACTGCTGAACATAGATCTACTGACATGGAAATCCTGAAATTAGCAGAATATCATAAATAATTTGAATGTCATGTTTGACAAAACACTATTTAAAAAAAATACAATCTTAAAGACAATTGAATGCAGACATTTCATCTCCCAGGCTACAAGCAGATACTAGAGCATGATCTCTTTACTAGACTTACCACAAAAGAGCATTTCTTCTTCTCTTCTAAACCTGATACTTGCAGGAAAGACAAATCAAGCCTTATAAGGCCTGACTTGCTTCTCATTACCACATGACTCAACTTACTCCTCACCATTCTGTACAATAACGAGAAAAACATTAATTTGGAGGTAGACACATACTGAAGCATAAGCTGTGCTCTATAACCTCTAACTGCCTCAAATACATCCTTCTGGAGAATCTGATGCTTCATTTGTGCAATCTGTTCCCCAAAGTATTCAAGGATTCAAAATCAGTGACTGTTCAGTGAGTTTATTTTCATACAGTAAGTTTTACAGGATCAGGCCCCTCCACGCTATGAGGCAGTCTTAGGTCTCTTGTCACGTGCTTTGGGGAACCAGGCAACAGTAACAGATGCCTGTAACACAAATATATTCTTTACAAAAAGGTTACAGAAATTTAATACACCACAAATAAAGTTGTTCTCCATTCAAACTCCATATCGGTATTGATTCCTAAACACAGCTCAAGATGCTTGCTCTTGCATTTCTCCTAAGCAGCTCCTTTCTATGTAGGTACTTCTCTACTGACACTATCCTAGGACACGTTAAGACTATCTGTCTACTTTATACAAATACACCAACAAAATTTCATCTTCATTGACCCAATGACTCTATTCAAAGTTAGGCAAGACCTGAAAATTCACCTAAATACAAGGTACGGTTTTAATACCCCCCCCTAAATTATGCAGATCTAGTTATTTTCTAAACTGCAGCCTTGAATGAATCTGTAAAGGTAAATGCAAAACACTGGTGCCAGAAAGTAACATCTGAAACCACCTATAAAGAAAACATCGATTTGCAGAATTCTGTTATTTGCCACTGTAATGCAATATAGTACAGCTGGGTTTTTTGTTAGTATAACAACACTGTTCTGTGCTGCTAAAGGAACATCTATATAGGGAAAGACTTGCTCAAAGAAGATCACATACAGATATATAATGCTCTTCTCAAAGATATTTAGAGAACATCAAACATCTCAATTAAGTAGTCTAAAACAATAAATTTGCAGACTTGTTTGCATATATGCATATGGAGGAGACCTGCTGATATGGAATACTGCTCCTCTCCCATCTGTTCTGTAGATTCTTCCTCACAAGGAGAAAAAGTACAGTGTCACTCATTACTCCTCACCAGTATAAACATCTTCATGTTTAAATGAAAGTTTCAGTTCAAGAGCTGTTTTTTGCAAGATACACACACAGGTTTAAGTTCAGCAATCAGTTCTGCTGCTCCTGAATCACAGAAATCAATCCACAGAAACTTAGGAAACTACTCAAACCGAGTTCTAAGAATGTGCTCTGCATTCGCAAAAGGCTATTCCTCAGGCTAACATATGTCTGCAAGGCCAAACTCAAACATTAAGGAGATGGGAGAATCAGGAGAAAAGAAACAAAACATCTTCCCCTCACCCTGTATATTTTACTCATTTTAACCTAAGGTAAGTAAATAACCACAACACTTTTTGTGTTGCTTTCCTAAAAGTTAAAAAAATAAATAAAAAAAATAAAGGCAGGCTAAGCCTTCTGCTAGTATTGCTGAGCTACTGATACCTAGTCTAAAGAAACAGAGAGGGTGCAGATGCTTACCGCGTGGCAAAAGACATGAACATACAGAATTCAGAAGTGGCAAACTACAACTTCTGAGAAAAACTGATTAGATAGCCTCCAACGCAGGAGCTCACTTTGGCTTGTCAGAAAGTTTAGTTACAAGACTAGCAAGCTGTAAATAAAAGTTTAAGTCTTCAAATTAACCCAAGTTAGTTGAACAGAAAAGTTCATTTTTGAGGTCACTTCAGTTATCTGGACTCAGATCAAAAAAAAACCAAAACAATCTGAAACCATGCAGTGAAAAACTAGAAGCATATAGACATTTTAAGAACAAGGTAGGCCACAGTAGCCTAAAATTCCATGTGAGAAACAGGTAAGAAACCACAGGCTTCTGATTAGCCACAAAACTCACATGGAAGGTGATCATTCTTAAAAAGAGAGTTCACTATTGCTCTACTGCAATTCAAGTAGAATATACTGCAACTAGGAATCACACAGAGAAATTTTTCAGGGTTTCAAATAAAAAAAGTTAACAGTTGTTTAAGTGTAAAAAAAAATTTCAATTCTCTATTTCAAAGCATAATATACCTGATCTGAAAGCAGCTTATGATATTTCTGTACTATAACAGATTACTCCAAATTCCCTACAATAACTATTAAAGTTTAGTGCCTGGGAGCATTAGAAGTCTCAGACAGCAAGACAAAACACTCACCTGCCATAAAAAAAACCACCAACGCAAGGAAAAAAAACCAAAAAAACCCAACACTCCTATAGATTTTTTTTTTTTTTTAAAAGACACTCTTATTTGGTTCTTATTGCTCCCATTACAGATGATAGCTTACCTTGAACTTGGCATACTGACTGCAGCTCCCTTATCTGAACACCACGACCCTGCCATAAAATCTCAACTGCTTGTAAAGCAGCCATGGAGCTACACCAAGTCACAGCTGCACAATCAGAAGGGTGAGCGATGTGCTAGCCCACATGATCAGCCAAATGAACCTCTGGTAATTCTGCTGTTCCTCTGTGCACAGCCGAACTGTCCCTTTAACAGGAGTGGGAATTTCCCATACACAGCAGGAACTACTGCTAACATCCCCCACGGCCGCCCCCACTCAGGAAACGGAGCCCTCAATCTCACGCAGATCCCGATGTTTTCAGTCAGCTTCCTGGAGTAAGTCAGTAGGAACATGCCAGCGTGCACAGGATGAATCTCAGCTCAAATGCTAGGAAAAGCTGGTTTAGAAAAGGAGGAAGGAAGAAGTTTCATTGTGGAAAGAGGAGGAGCTGACAAAGAAAGACAATACAAGAACGCAACAGAAACATGGAGACAAATGGTGTAGAGGCCATGTTCCTAGTACTTCTACGGTTTTCATAACACACACACACAAAAAAATCAGCCACTTCATTTAGTTCAAAAAGCATGCTAGGGAACATACAAATTGCACAGCACCTAAAACAAGTCTGGTGTTACTTTTTTTCCCAAACTACTTGTTCACATGTAAAAATGACTGCATTTGCCCTAAAAATTGATACTGGGAGTAAACAAAATATCAATCAAATTTTATGAGGTGTTTACACAACCAAGTTAGAAAAACTAGCCTATTAATAGAGTACACATTTACCCAGGACTGATACTACCTACTAAATTAAGAACTTAAGCTCTGTATATTATTCAGTACTTTTGAAGTACATGTACTCTCTTTGAGAGAAATATTAAATATTAATTATTAAATTAAATATTATTATTAAATATACTTCTCTGTATTAGGTGCAATTAGTAAGTTTGAGACAGTTCTGCTTTGATTAGAGTTATCTTAACTATGCAACACAAAGTAATGACTTCATATTTGCTTTGGGATCACTTATACCAATTTATATTTTCCTTCTTACAGATGTTCATTTACAACAAATAAGCTGGCAACAACAATTCAGGTTTTAATCAGTCTTGAGCATACATATCCCACTGAAAGTCAATAAAGGGATTTTAGTTTGAATGGGCTATTTCCTTACGAGCCAGCTATGAACTGCAGTTCTTCTGCCTTGTTTTTGAAAAAGAACTTAAAAAAAAAACAAAACACAAACAAAAAAACCCAGGAAATTGTTCAGTGTATGGAAGACACAACAGTTTTAAAACATGAGCACAGCAGTCACGTAGACAGCAAGGACTGCATCTACAACAAAATATACTGTAACAATTAGCCTAAAAAATTTAGTGATAACCTTTTTACCTCACTCCCTCACCTTGAGATTAAACTAATTTTATTTCCATTCTCAATGTTTTCTCTTACACTATGAAACCGGCCAAATTATAAAGGCATTTCTTCAGTGTAGAAGAATTCAAGCTCAGTTATCAAAATCCTCCTCAAAGTTTGATTCCTCCCTATCCGTTTATGATCCTTGCTGTAGAGATTATTGTACAGTTCGTCAAAACTTTCTCACGGAGTAAGAATGATTGATTTTCAAGTGGCTTTCATCCTAGTTTCTACAATGAAAAAGTCAAATAAAATTACAAGGTCTGTTGACAGTCACAAGCTACAATTAGATCTACAAGTCACTAAATACAGTAGCTATATATCTAATGAAGTAATAAGTCATGTCCTGACAGAATTTATTAGCAAAATGGTACATGCTACATATTGCAAAGTATACATTTTAAAATCTACTCTGATCACAGCAGTCACGAGCTCACTTAACCAATAATCAAGACAAGCCCAAACACATAGCTACAGGGGTAGAAACTACTACTCAACCTACAGTATTTTCATATGTTGCCAGAAAATGTGAAGGAAGTTGATAATGTATAGTTTTAAATTTATTTACAGGAAGATCTAGAACTGCTGAAGAACTGAGAACTACTGTTCCATTTAAAAAAGCATCTCTGAAAACACTGTTCTGTCCACTGCACGGTCTTTATTACTATAACAACCATACTTTGATAACTGCTGATAGCTTCTAGAATCTCTTGTACAATTCTTGCTACCAAAGAAAAGAGGGGGAGGGAAAGGAGGAAAAAAAAAAAAAAGGTGTTAGCCATCCAATGACCTTTTAAGAAGGTATAGCAAAAAAAACATGATCAAAGTTTTGAACAACTCCTTTCACGAGGGGATTGTTTCCAGAAACATCTAAGGATCATCTAAGGACATCAGTTTTAAAACTGGAGTACATTGGGCACTGGAGCGACATACCACTAGACATCCAAACCCATACAAGATTTACAACAAGACCTGATTGTATTTTTTGTGCAACACTGCAAATCCACTACGAACCAAGTGCTTGCACTTGATGGCAATCTTCCATTTCCTTCACTTGGCCTAACACAAACGAACTACAATTAGTGTCTACTTGCTTTCAGGAATCACATTTGAATTATGCAGCAAAACATTAAGGAAACAGACACAAAGCTAAGCCCAGTTCCTTTTCTGGGTAGAATAAGGCAAGACTGTACCTTCAGACATATACACTTACCATCGCTCTCTGCCCTGACTAGCAGGGACATGCCCTTCAGCCTCTCCACGTAGCAAGAGGACACATGCCCTGTGCCTCGATCGTCCCACTGGCGGTCCTCATTTAGCGTGTAAACCTTCACCCTCCGCCGGGTGTCAGTCATCCTGCCGCCTGCCACACCACAGCCACCACTCTGGCTTGCAATTGCCGGAGGAGCAGGAGGCTGGTCGGGGGCTAGGCCCCCCTCAAAGGAGGGGAGCGGGAAAGAAGGTAGCAGCCCCACACGGGCACGCCAAGCAACCTCTTCTCACTCCTCTTTAGTGCTCCAACGGGATCCTCATTATGGAGGGTAACAGAGGATTGGGGGGCGCAGGGGAAGAGGGGGAACAAGAACAGAGGCAAAGATGTGAAAGCGGAGCTGCTCCGGTCAAGCACTGCACAATAGGCGAGAGAGCCTACGCAGAAGAGAGCCACAGAGAGGAGAGATGCTCTTTGCAGGGTGAAGGGCAGGCAGGAGAGGCGGTGAAGATGGGATCCTGGAGGAGAAGCGAATCCACGGGAGTAGAAGCAGCGGTGGACAGCAGACGGCACGGGCGGCAACGAGCGGCGCGCCCGGGGTGACAGCAGCAGGCGACCCTGGAGGCCGGGGCCCTTGCGAGGAAAGCAGGCAGGAGGCCGGCGAGGCCGGGGTGAAGCAGGCGGGGGAGGCAGGCGGGAGAGGGGCCGCTCGCCCCGGCCTGGAGCTCGGCTCTATTGTGCAGCAGCTGCCCAGGCCCGAAGCCCCTCGCTCGCCGTCCGTCGGCGCGGAGCTTCGAGGAGCCGCCCTCCTTCGCGCCGCGGCTGGCCGGGGCCTGCGGGCACTGCCTGTCCCGGGGCGGGATGAAGCGGGCGGGCGGGCTCAGAGCCCCGTCTCCTCCATGGGCTCCCGTCGCAGGCGGCGGCTTCACTCCCAGCCCGACTCCGCCGCCATATTATTCTTCTTCCTCCTCCTCCTCCTCCTCCTCCCGGTGCTGCGGCGGCTCAGTCCCGACTCCTCAACGCGCCCAGCGACGCGGCTGCACTCCAGGCACTGGGCAGCCCGGCCGACAGAGAGGCGCTCTAATCTGCCCTGCCAGAGCGGCGACAGCGCAGCGCGGCCCGTCCAGCCCGGCTCCCACCGGCTCCAGCCCCGGCTCCGCCTCACTCACTGCGCGGTCGCCATCTTGGTTTCACCTCTCACTGGAGGCACGGGGTCTCCCAGCCAGCGGCCGCACGGGCCGCCCGCCAGCATTTAAAGGGCCAGCGGCCCCATTACTCGCCCACGCCGCCCCAGCAGCCCCACGCAGCCCCACGCCGCCCCACGCAGCCCCACGCCGCCCCGCCGCACAGCAGCACGCTGTGCACCTCGCCCAGCGCCCTCCCCCCTGAAGCAGCGCCCTGCCGGGATCGCTGTCAGGCTGCGTGGGCCGAACACGCGTGGGGCCCTGCGCCGCGCCTCGCACTACAGCGGGTGCCGCGGGGACCGAAGGGCTGCGGGAGGGCGGCAAAAGCGCGGCCCCGGGTGCCGGAGCTGAGGAGTCCTCGGGGTGGGGGGGCTGCCCCCGCCCCTCACCTCCCTGGGTCCCACCTGGGACCGCGAGTGGGGTGTCTGCTTTGTGACCACGGCTGGACCGGCCCTCTCGCAAAAGGGTTTTTTCTCTTTGCGTTTTTTTTTTTTTTTTTTTTCCACGCATTACCGAGCGATGCAAAAGTTAAGCAGCTGGTGGCTGAGCGGCTGTTGGAGCTCCACAGGCAGCGATGGGATCTAACAATTGCAACCACGAACAGACGCTGTCGAGCCACTGCTGCCAACATCTGAACATATGTGTGACAGATTTCCCTAAAATGTGCAAAAACACTGGTGTATTTGGGACCCCACAGACACACAGCTGCATGAGAGGCCATTTCGGAATATATTCTAGATCTGCTGTGAACACGGGAGCTCATTGCAATCTATATACTCTGTTAGATCAACGTATTTTTATTTTATACTTTCAAACAAGGATTGGTGTTTGTGTATCAGAGTACACGGGGGCTGGTTGGAGCCAAAATCACAAATTACAAGCTTTGACTCGCCCCATCAGCAAGACAGTGTCCGGCCCCACGATTGATACCTACTTTCCTGATGTGCTCAGATGACACCGTTTGGTCGTTGCTTCCAGGCCTGGCTCTGATGCCGAAGGACTGGTTAAGAATACAAATGTCAGCAAAAGTATTGTTCGAGCATCCATTGCGTAGCTGAAGTTATGTTGTGCTCAGTTGTTCTTAATACAGTGTTCTTGGCAAGTGCAGTGAAAAGTTTGGAAAGATTCGGTTGTCTGAGAACTGCAGGTTATGGGCGCTGCTGGGGGGAAACCGCTCGGCAGCACGTGCGCAAAAAGGCACCCACTGCCTTCCCTTGCCAACCCGTGCAGCCCCCGAGGGGACACCCCCGGGGAGATCCTGTGCCAGGACTTCTCTTAGGCAGTTCTGGAGATGGATTTTTCTGACTTCAAAAAGAGTCATGTCACTTAGAGAAACCTCCGAGGGACCATTATACTCATTTACAAATTGTACCCTCTTGTGGCCATCAGATTAAGTATAGACGGCTGTTCACTGCAGTTTTGATTCTTTCCAGGTTTTTTGTGAATTGAAAACAAGAAGTTCAATCAGATTTCAGTTTGCATAGTTTGCTTTATGAAAATTTGGGGTTCAGCTTCTTTTAATTGGCCTTGTATTTTTTTTATATCAATCTGAACAACGCTCAGCCCAACAACAGCGCCCACTTGTCAGGTTTTATCCCAGTTCTCCTTGTATTTGGCAAGGGGTTTTGGTTTTTTCAAACATTTCCACCCCGATGATTCCAGAAGAAAGGTTGGGCATTGAGGGCAGCTTCCCGTGCTGGAAAGCAGGTGTGAAAAAAATACTCAGTTTATTTTTCTTAAAGTCATGAGTTAGAAGGCAAAAGTGTGTCAGGTCACACCTCAATTCCTTCTTTCCATTTCCAGAGGTTTGACAGGCTGTATCCAGAAGGAAATACCTTCAGGAATCGTTGAGAGGCCATTCTTAACAGAGTTAAAAGGTTAGGCTCCATTAGTTCCTGTAAATAATAAAGTACCTTGCCCTGGCAGAGGTTTTGGCCCACCAGGAACTGAGTAATAAATGGGGAAAGTACTGAATACAGTTTTCAACTTCTCATATTCATAGGAAAGTAACTGCATATGGATCAATGAAATAGGAATAAGCCTGAACAGGGTTTACCAGTGAGGGTCTCTTGCACAGCAGACAAGACTGGAGAACAAGATAACTTTTTATTTCATAATTTTGGGAAAGAAAATTACATTGTTATTATGAGGAACTTCAGATCAGACATATAACTTGGAGCTATGCACTAAACCATTATTAGAGTTCCTAAAAACTCTAGCTAATAATTTTCTGACAACAAAAAAAAAAATCATACTAGGGAAATTAACAACTTCAGACTTTATTATGGTAAAGATAATTACTAGAATGAAAGTGCTTGCCTGAGTATTTAGATATGGCTACACTCAGTGTGTGCCAACAAGGTTACAATCCATGCTATACACACATGGACACTGGCTGTGTCTTCTTGTTCCCAAGACATATGGTTGGACTTGTTCTCAAAAAAGGTCTGGAAAATGAATGACTGAGTGAAAAGAAAAATTACATAGAAAAAGAAGGCTATAAAGAAGAAACTGATTGACATAAGTCAGAATATTGAGATGAAGAGAGAAGGGAGAATCAGAAAAATAAGTTTCTAGTTTAGTGGAGAAGTGAACACAGCAGTTTGAAATAAGTATGTTCAAGAACTAGAAAAAAACCAAACCTAGCAATCACTATAAATTATAAAGCATAGAAAAATGGATGAGAATGTCAAGGAATATGCATCATAGGTAGTTTTAGGAGCAGCTCAAGTTTTTAAAATCTTAACAATATTATAGGCCTGATATATCTAGATTTTTTTAAAATGCTGATACAAAAAAGTAGAACTTACTTCTTAATAAATAAGTTTGTTCTACACTAGAAAGAATGTGTGATGTATTTGTATCACATTTGTACAATGATGACTAAGTGCTTTCCTGGCCATTATTAAGAAGGATACTGAACAACTTTTCTTAGAGAGAAACATTTTAAAGTATACAGGTTCTAAAGAACTTGAAATTTGAGAATCCTAAAGGTGTTTGCATGTGTGATCTCAGGAAGCATGAAACCAAATTGATTTTTAATAAAGCTTAAATTATTGCAGAAATTCTACGAGACATAAAGCCTGACTGTAAGTTTTCAAATTGGACAAATGAGAACACAGATAATAACAGACAATAATCTGACATCAATCACAGAAAATAAATGCTGATACAGAACACAATAAGGAATTACAAGATGGGAATGCAGCAGTAGCAACTGATGTGGCTTTATGGAAAAAAAAAATATTTAATTTCTTGTTAAATTACAAAGTTGCTTGTAAGGATAATGGTGCAGACATAATATACTTTCATAGTTCTCGGGTGTTTTTCCAGAAAGTTAACATTGTATTCTATATAGAAAGCTGGCATTGCATGGGTCAGATGATGAGGCAACCGGCGTAGCTCGAAAGGAGTTATCGACCAGTGGAGATGATTCTAGATGGTTCTGCAGAAATAAAGAGTCAGACTGATGCTATTTTGGATTTGTAGTAATGATTAGAAAGTCAATGCAAACTCTCTATGAATAAAAAACTGTGATTCCAGAGATTCTGGAAGAATTATACGTATGGCTGAGGATAGTGGTCAGAAACAGAGAGGTTCACCTACTGAAGGCTCTGATGGAGGAGAAGGAATGGCTTAGCCTGGGACAGCTGGGAAGGCTACTGGCAGCTCCTTCTGGCTTATTCCAGCTTTACAAATGTCTGTGATCTCATAAGTACCTCCCAGTCATCACTGCATTTTTAAGGCAAACTTTGAGTTTTAAACCTTGTGGATCAAAAGGTGATGGATGAGCAGCTCAGGCAGCCAGGGTGGGGGGCACCATGGCCAGCTAGGGATGGTCTAGTTGTACTCTGACTTACACCTCTTGCATGAGACCATTCAGATGCAACCAAACACGTCACATCTATGGGAATAAATAGCAAGGCAGCTCTGAAAGAAGCTAGGCTGCATAGTAAACAAGAAATGCAGCACAAACTTCTTTTTTTCACTGTGTCTATGAGACGTCATACTTTTTTGGTATATTGTAAGCTAGCAAGCTGTGGAAGAATGTAACATCAGGACTAGAAGTAGCTTTAATGCTGTGTTCTGTAACTCTCGTGTCCTCACTGTTAACAGATTTTAAGAAACTGAAAAAGCTCAGAAAGGACCACTCTGAAGAGCTTGTATTTTTTTGCAGATCCATTTGTGGCACTTTAACATCTCGGATTCCTGCAGCATGCACTGTTTTGCAGCGGACCCGATGAATCATGTCTCTCATGCCGCTGCTCAGTTTTCACATCCTGCCGCAGGTCCCCTAGAAGCAGTAGTGCTGTGCTTGTACCTGAACCACAAACCTGAACCTGTGTAGGTCAGCAGTTAAAATTCTGTGACTCTTCCTCCTACATAATGGGCACATGAATCTCCTCAACAGAAATGTCATCTTTTTTTTCAACCCATATTGTTGTCTCAGTTTTCACAGTGCTGAAAAGACCCTAGTCTTCCAAGCAGAGCTTCCTTTTAAGAATTCTGTGCAACTGCATATTCGTGCAAAGGCTGTATTTGTTTTGAATTCCTGTATGCCTCTCTGGAAATGCTACACTTCATCTAAACATGTTGGCCTCATCATCAAAAACTGAAGAATTTCAAAGCACTGCTGAAGCTATGGCATCCAGAGAACATGTCTGGGTTATTTATTCATCCAAGAGTGAAAATTCCCCTTTTTCTGAGAGAGGAACTTGGAGACATCTGAATTATGCTAGCTGTCCCTGTGCAATGCGTATTTTTATTTTGACATTTATTGTGCATGTTGACTGTATTTGTAAACCTTGTTAGTAGGATGTTAATGAGTACTTTTTTTTTCCTTTTTCTATGGCAGACTTCTCATTGCTAACTTTTGCTTCCATGTAACATTTTTTTTTTTAATACAAGATTTCCAATACTTTATCTGTAACTTGGACTGCAACAGGCTTCTTAGACCCATATGGTTGGCAGTCTTTTGAGAAAATGATGGATAGAGAGGCAGGAATTATGAGCTCCAAGTCATAACCTTGTTTCCAAGAAGCTTTGAAAGTCCACTAGAAATCCAGAAGAGAAAAAAACTAGCTCAATTTTCCTATTATATCTCTACCTAATCACCTAAAAAATTACTAACCAGTGCAATACTCTCATTAAAATAAAACCCTGGTTACTTTAGGCACACTCTGGGGTGTGTGTGAGAAACATTAAAGCTGTTTCCAGTCTGTGTAAATAAGAAATACATAGGTGGATTTGAAGTGATTTTCTCCTTCAAAGACCAAAATGGGAGAAGGGACATTGTCAGAACCACAGCAAGACAGCAGCGCATGGACGCAGACAGATAGGCACCTATCCATACACACTCACACAGAGTCTCAGTAGGTTGATACTTTAATTACAGCAGTCATCTGGGATGACTGGACTGGACCTGTGTAAATTTAGGATCAGGTTCCTGAACAAAAGCTGGTGAAGCTAACAACACTTCTGTACATAATAAAATGTAAAAAAATGTCAGAAACCTGAAAAGATGTTCTGGAAAAAAAAGGAGGAAGATGAGGTTTTCGAAGGAAGTGCTTTAGAATTAGCCATTGTACTGACAGCAACTCAAATATGGGCTTATTTTTTTTTTTTAAAGTTATGAGTCACTTCAGTGTTCGTGACAATGATGGCCTTAAAAATGCAGATGATTCGAGACTTGCACAGAGCAGGAACAATTGTGGCACAAGATGCAACTAAGTAATAGGAATAGCAGGCAGATTGGGAGCACATCCAACTGCTAGAGAGATTACTTTACTAATTATCTAAGTTTGCTCTAGTATCTTCCATTTTGCAGATGAAGCTACCAAGCAGAGGTGAGAACCTGACAGCCAGGCTCTGTGATCCGTGGATGAGCTCTGCAGTAACAGAGGTAGGCATTTAGGGAGGGAAACATCCGCATTGCATCTCTTCTGTAGCCAAAAATGAAGCTAGGTAGACCAAATGCAAAACTGGAGTTTTTGCTCGTATTGTCACCTAGAAATAACAACTTAAATTTTTGTGGAATGTGTGTGCCTCAATAGTCACATTGAAATTCTCCTGATTGTATGTTTCCAGCCTAGTCCCCTGATTTTCCATACATGTTGGCTCCTTGCTGGCTCCTGTCAGAGAGAGGATGTGGCAGACGTCTGTAACATCTTGAAAGGCATGAAGAAGGTCAGCAAGGGTCAGTTGTTTAATGTCTTCTCCAATACAAGACCCGAGAAGCAAAAAGTCCAGCTAGTGGGTGGAATGGTCAAAACAAGAAACAAAGAGGTCCACACAAGAGGTCTTTCTTCATATCTCATTGAAGAAAGTGGCGGAACGCTCTCCTACAAGGTGACACGGATGCTGAAGCCCAACGTGCTAGTCCAGCGTACTACTCTACTACCAGGCTCTCTTGCAGAGAGTGTGGGTAGCCTCAAAGCAGGGCTCATCAGTCAGAGTCTTTCTGTGACTACTGGGCAATGGCATTAGCGGCATGTGGGGATTTTCAGCGGATGTGCAGGAGGAAGAAGGTTGGGAACAGTGTGTGTGCTGGCAAGGTCTGTAGCAGCAAGGTGCGAAGGAGGTAGGGCAGCTTTCACACCCCACTGCACTGAAGTGTAGCGTGAATGCGGTTACACATGCTGCAGGGCCCTGAGGCCTCTACCGTGCGCTGGCTGATGCGTGCCAACAGGACCAGGAATAGTCCTGGTTAAACAGGACTAACAAATAGACCTAAATAAATGCAACTAAGAATACACTTGGACATTGCTACCAAAGAGAGTGTAAGTGCACACCGTTTCATTAATCATCACCACAGCTTGCCACCGTAGAAATTACTTAATGGTTATTAAATATTAACTCACAATTGTCTAAACTAATTAACATGCAGGATTTATTTATGAGGTTTACAGTTTTCATTGGTGATGGAAGCTGAGAAAATAATGAGAGAATCTATAGGAATTTATCTTAGTTCTACCTGTTTATTAGTGTTTAATACTGACTAAAACAGTACAGTGAGGACAGAATTCTTTACATTTTCTGAAATCTTCTGCATAAAATATCTTGTAAACGTATACTTTCTGGAAATTTCAAAAACAATTTGGAAAAGATAACTCAAATTCTAATGGAGAAGTTACGTATGTAAAAACAAAAACTTCAGAAGATTAGTAATAAGTTATCAAATCAGGAACTACTTTTAACATAAAGTATCTGTAAGAGGTTCAATAAACATGGAGGGAAATAATTTATCTTTTGGGTATCTTCCTGTACATAATTTGAAAAGACTGCTCCTCCACCTAGGAGTATTTGAAGTTTGTAATGGTGATCCTTTGTAGTTCCCCCTAAATTTATGTTTCTTTGTTCTTTCTGATTCCATCATAATTTTGTCTCAGAGATGCTACAAAGATAATGCCCACTAATAATGCAATTGCCAATATCCAGATAAAATGTTTTTCAGAAAAGGTCACAGCATCATCAACATAAATCTGAAACAGAAAACATTTAAAATATCTGTTAGTCAATTATTACTAAAATTTCATATCAAAGTTTTAATTCATTGAATTTATAATTTCTAATACAGAACCTAAATCATTCTCAGTGCAGAGGTAGAAGAGTCTGAACTTTTTCTCTCAGATGCAAACAAGCTGGGAGTTCAGCAGAAATTTTGTCCTTCTTCAGTATTTCAGAACAAAATCGCTAGGTTGCAAGTGGAAGATCACCACAGGAAAGCAATTTAAGTGATGGAATATCAACAAAGGTGGTTTTGCACAGTAGGTATCAATTGTGCTACAGCAACATAGTATTTTATAAATTAAAAGCTGAGTTAGCAGGCCCACATTCCAATGCAGGAGGTATAGTCTTATCATCACAGCCCAGCTCTAAACAGGGGACGTGGGCCCAGACCATGATTCCCATAAGCCAGTGCATGAGGAGAAGACAGCTTCCACAGAGATGTTTAGGGGATTTTAAATCAACTAGTATAATTCAATTCACTCAAATAAGGGATACTTATTCTTCTAAAATTTATATGTCAATATAATCACACAGATTAATAAGTCATATTTCCAAGGCAAAAAATCTAGGTGACAGTGTATAGAATAAACTAGTTAGTTGAATAAGGCAAGATTTTTAACAAGATGTCTACAGCAACTTATTCCAAAGGTTCTGTCGTGGTTTAGCTACAGTCAGCAATTGAGTACCACACAGCTGCTCCATCACCCTCCCCTCCCCCGGGGATGGGGGAGAGAATCGGGAAGAAAAGAAAACTTGTAGTTTGAGATAAATACAGTTTACTAGGACAGCAAAGAAAAATATAATAATATATAAAAATGATGATAGTAATAGAAAAAAAAACAATAGTAAGAATAATAATTAAAAAAACAAAACAAAACAAAACAAAACAAACAAAAAACCCCCTGAATGATGCACAATTTCTCACCATCCGATGACTGGTACAGCCTGTCCTGAGCAGCAATCACAGAATGAAAAAAACACCTGTAAATGATCCCAGAACAATTCTGAACAGCAAGACTAAAAAGAGAGCCAGCTCACCAGCCCACCCCCGATTTAATTACTGAGCATGACATTTATGGCATGGAATACTCTGGTCAGTTTGGGTCAACTTTTCTGTCTGTATCCATCCCAGCTTCCTGTACCTGCACATTAGCGAAATCTGGGAAGCTGGAGAGTGTCCTTGGTCTCTTTAGCAACAACTAACAACATCAGTGTGTTTCTCAACATTCTTCACATATGAAATCCAAAACACATCAGCTACTGAAAGGAAAATTATCTATTATTTATTATTTATTATTTTATTATCTATTATTTATTATTTATTACACAAAAGACTCGTCAAAAGTTTCCTTCATTGTCACTGGGACTACCACCTAAAAAGATTACATGATGCATAAAATATAAACCCCAATTTATCTCATCTAGATGTGGGCCCAAATTATAAATGTGTTGTTTAAAAGATATTTAAATTCATATTGATACTGCCTCAAAGGCAAATAGTGTTTAGTACTGGAACTGTGGTTTATACTAATTTTTGTTAATAATACTTATTTTAATTTGAAATTATAAAACTTACAAATATGTTTAAGAACATAGAGTCTGGATTATATACAGTAGTCTGGAGTATATTTCCTGAATAGTCTTTTTAACATTCTTGGTGCTTCATCAATACCTGTAAGACTAAAAAAAAAAAACCAAACCCACTTCAAGAATATTTCAAATTTTTTATTTTCCCCAGATGTATTAAATACACGTAATGTAGTTTTTGGTTTCACAGAGAGACAGGGAAAGAGAATTAGTTCATTTAATTTATTTTGTTCTAACTTTTCCCCTAACAGATTCCTGTGAGGCACTGCGCACTGTCTCCCGATAGGTGACAGATTACATTCACCACTGACAGAGGCGTTTGGGATTGTTTGGAATCCTGTCTCTAATACAATGCTCAAGGATCAGTAGAGCAAGCTGCTGACTGTGAGAGATTGTCCAAATATATAAAGTGAAGCTTAACAAGAAAGAGAATAGAAACCCAGCGTGTCGTTCAGGGTCCATACCTGAGTCATCATTCATAGGCTCCAGCTGATCGAACACCATCAGTGCTGGACAGTCTTGAGACCCATTATGAAACAAGCAAATTCCTTGCCGGCAGCTGTAGGTGCTGTTCATACTGACTGAAACATTTCAGTAGCCATGGACATGTATCTTTGAGTCAGCAGCTGGCTCAGGATGCTATGAAAGCTGTGTGGGGTCGTGCTCTAGGGAGTCCAGTCCTGGAAGGTGAGCTGGGTGAACAACCTAACCACCGACTCATTTGGTGAACGTAGTATATAAAGAGTAGCAGGAGGTGTCAGATGCATTCTTCACATTCTTGCAGTAGTGCATGGAAAATTTGTGGACCTGATTTTTTCCTCACTTCCATTTGTTGCCTATTAGACTTTTGAGGTTTTCTGATTTTTGTTAGCCTCCATAGGTGTTTGAGGCTCACTGATTTCAAGACATTATCTAGTATTTCAAATACATGGTACCATAGCCACTCAATTTAATGCATATGGGGACAATAGCATTTCCAGCTGCCAATGGGCATTTGTTGAGGTCCCCTGAAACTGAAGACACTGCCACCCTAGAGCTCTGGTCACCTAAAGATCTCACAGTGCTTTGCGGGCATGAGAGAATTCTAGGGCAACTAGAGATAAAGGAAAACAAGACTAATTCCAGTCAGTAAAGCTGCAGTCTTGATCCTTTCCTGCTTTCCTCTGTGCTTCTCACTTCTCATAATCCAAAATAATTGGGATTATGATTCATGCTTTCCTGTTGCCTTTATATATCCCATGGACCAGCACTAAAATCACATCCCTGACCTTCTCACCTAGGAAACCATGAATCCCATCATAATCATCTCCCTCCTTCACTCATGCAGTTGCTCTCTTTCTCTCTTTACTACATTTCTCCTGATTCCTTTCAGCACACCCAAATGATTTGTGCTTAGGTTATGTTCTCACCTGCCATTCTGCTCATACCCATCACTAGTTTGAAATCTCTGCTTTCCCATGTCCCTTGCTATAGGACTATTCTCTCTACTTGCAAGGTCCTGCACAACTTGGTTCCCTCCTCAAGCCAAATATATTCTCAGTGATATTTACTATCCTTCTCCTTCCCATCTTATACTGCCTTGAAAGCCTTCCCTTATCAATCAGCATGTATCAGCATCTGGTTTATCGCATGTGTAGTGCCCTGTCTTCCTCACATTACAAACACTGTTCTCAGTTTTCCCAGGAAGTGACTTCTTGGGGATTCCTGCACGCAGCCTTGTCATTTAGTTCAGCCTAGCCTTTTTGTAGGCATGTGAAGTGGCAAGGGGGAAAAGATTCCTGATAATATTGCAAAATAATTCCATAGAGAATCCATCACAAACTACGGTGAAGGCATGGACACCAGGAAAGTAACAGTATGGAGGAAAAGGAATGCTTTTCTTAGAGTAATACCCAGAAAGAGTTCTGGCTTCTGTTATTATGCAATGACCTTTAAAGACCATGATTCCTGGTTTCACTGAATTTACCAGGTTTTGCCATGGACTCACAGGCATCAAAATTGTTCTGTAATTTCAAATTATCCTTCCCTTTGACTTCCCAGCCTCTCCTTTGGTTGACTTCAGTAACTGTGACAAAATAAGGAAATGACAGACTTCTAATGGACCTAAAATGCTTAGGTTGGAAGTGGATTGGAAGCATTGTAACTGGATACTCCATTCTTAGAACCTGAAATTTAAGTTGTATATTGTTATATGGCTACATTTAAGGAAAAAAAATGCTCTGGTTATTTCAGGCATTCATTAAGTCTTTCAAGCTTTGGTGGTGGTTTGGAATGTCTCCTTTATAGTCCAATTCAAACACAATTTTCCTTGAGCAGTTCTTACTCTAATACTGGTTGGGTGTCTGGCCAAGTACCAGAATTTAACTTAGAGAAAATAATTTTGATACTTTTGCTTTATTTCTTACCTTCTCTGTACAGTCTGAGAAAGCTGAAAGTGAAGACATTTGCACAGCCAAGGCACAGTTGCATTCAGCTCAAGATGACTTGCTATTGCACTTTTTATACAACCCAGGAATCTGTAAAAAGGCCATGAAAACTGATTCTAGCTCAGTTTCTTGGCTAAATCCTGAATACAAGACTTTACAGAAGAAGCTTTGAGTAAAGCAACACAACTATCCCTAGATAGTGTAGGTGATTTTAAAGTAATGATATTTACTACAAGTCAGATACCAGCAGATACCAGGCCAAAAATTTTATTTCCTTTCTAATCAGGAAAATATTGAAATCTCATGATTTTTCAAATAATCTGATATTAAAAAAAGCTTCTCAGACTTACAAAAATGCTTTTGTTAAGATTTTAAAATTTCATCAGTACTTTATTGTTTCCACTAATATTTCTACATCCAAAAATTCTGGCCTTTTAAAATTTCAGTAATTTTCTGTCAAAACGTGGATGATAGTCTTTGTTTTGCTGACACAGGATTTTCCAGCAGAAAATTGTTCCCTTAGGGAAGAAAAATGAACTGTATTTGCAATTCCTAAAAGACTCTTTGGAAACCAAAAAGACGAGCACTGGATGGATCCAACTCCCCCTGCCCAAATCAAGACGGAGAAGGGAAGGCAAAGGGAAAGATGAGCCTCTATGCCATCTTCCTACTTTTAATTGCTGGAAAGAATACCTCTACTTGCATGGGCCTTTCCCTTCAGTAGCATGGAACCAGGAATAAAGGCAGATGCATACTGGGGCCAAGGGCATAAGCAGCAAGTCCAGAGCCAACTGGTACTAAGGCAGCTCTTTGGGGAGAACGGTCTTGGGGAAGCTCCTCTGCTGACCCTACAAATTTCTGGCCTAAGCAACTGCTTTCAGTACTTATGCCTAAAGTCAGCCCTGCCTGAATGATCCAGCTGCTCACCTGAGATTTCCTTTCCCTGCTTATCTCACCACCAAAGATTCTACTTCTTTAGACTCACATTATGGTGATAAGACATCTGGTGGACCTTTTCCTTTCCTGGGACAAGCAGAAAGTGAACTTGTACTTTATTTGTTAGGAAGTGTCTATAAAGAAGAGATCTTTAAAGTTTAGAAGCCCTTTGTAGTGTAGGAAAAAGCCAAGAACATAGAGAGGCAGTAATGTGTTAAAAAAAAACCCAACAAACTGTGAGTACATTCCACATGACATTTTCACAGAGGAACCACAGAACTTCTGCAGCTTCTTGGTGTGGTGTCAACTCTGTGTTATTTTTTTCAATTTATTAACGCACAAAATAAAGATCTGTTTAAAAGTCTCAATTTGAAAATTTTTATTCAAAAGGTACTTTTTCCTCATATGTTACGATTCCAGAATTATCATGACTGGCACACTATGCCAGTTGTTTTAACAACAGTGTTTTGGGAGGGAAAGAGCTAGGTTTACAGATAGCCTCTCCTGTCTTTCTATTTTAACTCATGACATCTTACCAGTACCTCTGCCAATGGTGATGAGAATAGATGTGAAGTGGAAACTTTAGCACAGGTGCTTTCCTCATTAATGTCTGTGATTTAAACATTTACATTGAAGTTACTTGAATTTCTATTTCAATTTCTGTTCTATCCTCTCTGTTAATGTAATATTCATAATTTTACACCATCACATCCTTCAGAGCCTGATATAAAAATATGTATCCTCCAATAGTGTGTAATCAAAAGGTTTTAATTGAAAGAAAGTAGGCTGCAGTAAGCACTCTGCTGAACTGTCCTGTCTATACAATCTGCTTTTTGAAATACTGATTATTAAATTACATTGTAGAAAAACAAATAATACTATGAAATAAATGATGGCAAAATAATTAATTTTAATATATGTTCAGTAACCATGAAATTATTAGAAAAGATGTACTTTTGAATCCTTATGATAATTTCTCTTTGTTAGTTTGCTGAGATATGCATTATAAATGGTGTCACCAAGTGGAATATCTGTTCTCTGTTCAGATGCAGGTCTATATTTTACTTGCATATAAATGCACCATAAGACAGAGGGATGTAGATTAAGCATACATTTATTGTGCAGAAAGGATGATAAAAAGTTATTTTTAATGTCATGATAATGTAACAGAAGAAATGGTAAAGTATTAAACTCCAAAGCATGCAATATAAAGCAAGTCATTCATCTGTATCAAATATTTCAGTTCCCAGGAAGTCTTTCAGAGAAACAGAACTATATATATATTTTCTTTCATTCTTAGCCATTGCCTCAGTGACAACAGAGCCAACAGTTGCTTACTACTCATGAGAATTATGTGTTTTACTAAATTTCTTGTCTGGGTCCTTCAGACTCAGGATTTTCAGGTGATCTCTCACCTCTTCCTGACACTGCTCAGAAACCAGGTTCAGAAGACATCAAATGCTTTCAGTCCACTGTGACTGAACTCTAGAGATCTTCAGCATATACGTTACTTTCACAGGCTTGTCTTAAGCTTAAATCAAAGAGATGAACAAAGGATATGTCTTATTTAGGTAATGAAATCAGAAATATGAGTTTACTATGAGATACAAGTTCTGTTAATCAGTTGCATTTTAAACATAGGACATATGATGCAATTTTATAATAGTTTAAACTCAAGACCACACACTCACAAAATGAAACAAAAACTTGTTAGGAAAATAAATCTTCAGCCATTTAAACAGGAGATGTTTATGGAATGACAATTAAATGGTACTTTTCTAATAGCAGTATAGTGAATGGTATCATAATTGGGAACGGTGCTGTTTCTTGCCTCTAGCTATCTCAGTTCAGATCTTTCATAGCAGAAGAACTTAGGGATCCTGAGGGAAATTGTCATAGGGTTACATGGAAAGCATCACTTTAATTTATTCAACCTAAATAGAAAAAGACATATTTTAGCATATATTAAAAAACAGACTCATTTTATGCACTTTTGCAATCCAGTGTCTGATTGTGTGTTCTGATTTATTTCTGCACAATGCATTCTCTCTATAGAAATAGGTAGGCTGTTATTGACAACTTCTGCAGATAAACATGTACATAAGTATATATATGCTCCTGGTTCTTTTGCAAAAATAAATGCACAAGGTGGGAATGGCTGCTTAGCTTTCTTACCAGCTCTTGTGGTTTAATCCCAGTCAGCAATCAAGCACCATGCAGCCACTCACTCCCCCTCCCCAGGAGAAAGGAGGAGAGAATCGGGAAGAAAGGAAAACTCGTGGGTTGAGATAAAGACAGTTTACTGGGATAGCAAAGGAATATATATTAATATAATTCCAATAATAATAACAAAATCTAGAGATAATAAAATGTACAAAGGAAATTATGCACAATTCCTCACCACCTGATGACGTGATAACTGATACAGCATGTCCCAAGCAGCAATCACGGAACAAAACCAAAAGATCCTGAGCAACAGGAGAAAAGAGCCACAGCGCTGCCCACTGGCCCACCCCTCCCTCATACTGAGCACGACATTTATGGTATGGAATCCTTTCTTTGGCCAGTTTGGATCAGCTGTACTGGCTACACCCCTCCCAGCTTCCTGCACCTGCACATTAACGAAACCTGGGAAGCTGAAAAAGTTCTTGATCTCTTAGCAACAGCTAATAACATCAGTGTGTTATCAACATTCTTCACATGCCAAATCCCATACTAAATCCAAAATGCAGCAGCTACCGGGAAGAAAACTGACTCCATCCCAACCAAAACCAGGACACTGGCACTTCTTTCAGCAGAGGAAAACCACTTTCATCTTTTAGATCTTTCTGTATCCACAGTTCAGAAGTCATTGGAACTGGATAAATGTAATTATTTGACTTCCCACATATGCTGCCACTCTTCAGTGTTATATGCTTCTGGGATAATCACAGCTATCATAGATTTACCATATAGGTAGTTATGTTGTGAAAATAAATCAGTACTCCCAAAATAAAGATAGCCATTTAAAAGAATGTAGTAAATACTATATTTGCATAGGCAGATATATCTACATTGCAAAGTTTGCTTCTCCTGCCTGCTAACCTAATGCAAGAGTATGAAGCAACTGGTTTTAATTTGTTTATCTTGGAACCATTTATTTCAAAACTGGCTTTCTCCCTTTGCAATGCTTCTATGGTAATGATCAGAAGCCCATTTAATTCATCCCTCTTTTTGTTAGGAATGGCCTCATAGCAGAATGTGCTTGGTGAAGTGTCTTTGAAGAACTCATAGTTCTACTTTTAATGTTACAAAGCCAACTTTGTTTGTTTTCAGTGTCTGTGGCAATGCCATACTTTTACCAGAATACTTTGGGGAAGGAGTTGCCAATTATGAATTGGTAAAACTGATAACAGAAATGATGTGGACAAGTATGGTACAAGCAGAGCACTGCCACACATGATTGGTCCTGATGTTATTTTTGGGCTCCTGTATTTTTAGTTACTGGCAATGCCTGCCATGGTAGAGAGGGGTGATAGATACAAACGGAAAGAATACTTTGAAAAGGGTGTTATTTTTATACTGAACTTCTCATATTGCTCGACTGATGTTGCCTCAGCATGACACTGAAGACAGTCAAAGAAAAAGTGTCTGTCACAAGACTAAGAACTACCATGCTGGCCAGACAAGGTCCATCTATTTCAGCATTCTATACAGTAACCAGTTGTGAGTGTTCAGAGAAAGAGTATAAGAAAGAGGGTAATACAAATTGGTGCTTATTTCTGACAATTAGTTGCTAAAGCATTTTGGACCATTGAATTCAAGAGCACACAATGGACATACCCTATCTTTATCTAATCGCCTATTAAACCTATCTATACTTTTGATTTCCAAAGTATCTTTTAGCAATGAGTTAGCAATTCAATTAAGCAACATGTAAAAAAAAAATAAAATCTTTCCTTTTGTTTGTTTCAAATTACTGTATAGCTTTTGCACTTCTGAAAAACAATGAATCACCATCTTTATACCACTCGTTTTATGCCCTATCCACCTCTAATCATCTCTTTTCCACAAAGGAATGTCCTATTCAGTTTCTCTTGCATAGAACCTATTAATTGTTTCTGATCACTACTGTTTAACTTCTCAGTGTCTTATCTAGTGCTACTACATGGGTCTTTGAGATGAATGACCAGAAGCACTTGTGTTTGAGGTTTAAAATTGTTACAATAGTATCGTGATGTTTTCTTGTTTTGTTCTCTATTCACTTTATAAGGAAATAATTTAATATTCAGTTTTTCTTTTCTTGCCACAGAGCATGGTGCTGCCTGTCCAAATAACTCCCAAATGCCTTTTGGAGTAGTAACAGCTAAGAGCTCTTTGTTTTGTGTTTTTCTTTCAAGGGCATTTATTTGACTTTGTTAAGCATACATTATACTAGAGCTTTTATGGTCTGGCAGCTCAGCATTGGTTAAAACTTTCGTCCACTCCTTGCTGTCTGCTTTAGCTGTCACTTTGCTGCACAACTTTTTTTTATCTTCAGCAAAGTTTCCTGCTTCAGTATACAGCTTGTACAGCAGAGTCTGGACCTCTGTAGATCCAGTGGTACCCCACTGGCTACTTTCTTTACTACTTGTGAAAAATGATCATTTATTTGAATCTTCCATCCAGTTGCTAGCCCATGGATGATCTTTGCTCCCACTCCATGACAGTTTAGCTTCTTCAACAGCTTTTAGTAAGGTACCTTGCTCAAAGAATTGTTTTACAAATCCAAATACGCAAGAATCACTAGCTTAGCTTCAAAATCACTACATTTGCTACACAATTTCCTTTCTCAAAATCCATGTTGAGTCCTCTTTCATATTTTAATTTATTCAAATTTCTACTAGTTCTATTTCACCATCATTTCAATCAGATTGCCACTCATGGAAGTCAGACTTCAGGTATTGTAGTTCCTCAGATTACCCTGAAGTAGTTTTTAAAAATTGGTGGCATGTCTGTCATCTTCTGCTCTTGTGACTGATTGAAATGATAGGTTAAACACCTTAATTTTCAAGTGAGGAATTTAATGTTTAAAATTCTTAAATGATCATTCTACGCCCTGGCAGTTATTTACTATTTCAGAAAGGAACTGGAAGAAGTAATAAGAAACAAGAGTGAACCAAAACCAGAAAAGGAGGGATGCTTTTACCTGAAATTTCATATAACATAAAATTTATGTCATTATATAGAGAAATTGTTTGTTGACATATATCAATGTTCTATCCAAGGACTGAGAAAAGATGATCAGGAAATTTCAGTAAAATTTTACATAATTATTTTTTACGCTACATAAACAAATAATTACTTTTTTTGACTCAGTCTAAAGATAACACAACTATTTACCAAAACTATACCAAAAAATAAAATAATGCTGTATTGGAATAACTATTCAGAATAAAAGAACGGTGGAAGCACAGCTATTGCTCAGAATGAATTGTCTTCCCTTACTGGCTTGTAAGGTTTGCTGCAAAGAGAGAGTTCCAGTGTGTAACTGTCCATTTCATCCCGGTCCTCCTTTGCATTCACTTCCAGTAGAGATGGATTGCTAACAACGAGATTTATTAATCACATTTAAAACATGAGGCTGTGAAATTGAGCAAGAAAGTGAAGATATGTATTCAGTACTCTGTTCTCTGTAGTTGAGGAAAATCCCAAGGAAAGAAGAAAAAAATAAAGCTCTAGAACTTACTTCCATTCAAAGCAATGTGAATGGAATAAGGAAAATTTGTTTATCATAACTCTATGTGTACTCCCTCTACAACATTGGTAATTACTTCTTTGCCAGTTTGGCTGACTGGCTCACTAGTCCTTTATGGTGCTGTAGCCAAGGACAAGGAGAATAACTGTGGAAGCATATTTAACTCTATGGCCTTTCCGTCTCCACTTATTTCACACTTTAAAATCTATACAAACTATTGATTTAAAATTTTTCTTTCTGCATTCCACTGCTTTGAGCTCTCCAGCCCTTGAGTTTAATTCTTTCCTATGAATCAGCTCCCTCTCTCTTAACACACATAGGCATACAGACACACCCCCACTTCTTTTTAAGACTACCCATGTTAGTGCACAAAAGAAAATACATGCAAGTGTAAAGGAAGTTCTCTTCACAGCTGTTTTTCTTTGCTTTGAGCTCAGTGAGGACTTGGGTATTTACCTGGCAACTCCTTCAGGCATCCATTGTGGCACAGGGTCCTCCACGGGCTGCGGGTGGATCTCTGCCCCTCCATGGACCTTCATGGGCTGCAGGGGGACAACCTGCTCCACCATAGTCGTCACCACAGGCTGCAGGGGAATCTTGGCCAGGAGCTGCATTACTCCTCCCCCTTCACTGACCTGGGCGTCTGCAGCCATTCCTCTCACAAGAAAAATTCTTCTCTCTTCTCCTCTCCACTTCTTGCTGCAGAGCTGTTCTGTATCAGGCCCAGATGGCTGCCTGGCGAGTGGCCAGAGGGTGAGGGCTGCAAGTCCCACAAGGCTTGTGCTTCCTCCTCTCTGCTTCTTCACCTTTTTAATTATTATTTTCCCCTTCTTAGGTACGTTATCACAGAGGCATTATCACTATCACCAATTGTCTCAGCCCTGGCCAGCAGCAGGTCTGCCCTAGACCTGTTTGAATCCACTGGCCAAAGGGGAAACTTCCATCAGCTTCTCACAGAAGCTGCCAGTGTGGCCTCTCTTGCTACACAAAACCAGCACAGCAAGTAACCACACGGATCTCACATGAGTTAATAGGGATCCAAATGTAAGTGGAGTGGCACATCAATTTCCTAAGGAGATCTGTCGAGTTGGCTCATTGGGTCAGGTTAAAAGGAATCTTAAGTGTCCCTCTTCAGTTTTAAAATATATGCATAGCTACTTCAGTTTTCCAAACCCAGCTATTACCAGGCACGCTGATCATTGGCAGTACGGTCAGTCAGAGCACTCACCCAGAAAGTACAAGCCCTATGTTCAACTTCCTCCACAGCCCAAGTCCAAACCCTTTTCTCAGGAGAGGGTCCTGACTGTTAGGTTATAAAACTGAGTGAGCATGTTGCCGTCTCCATCTTCCCTATTGCTGAAATACTTGCTGTTAGCCATGTGCAAAGGCAAATGAAGCCAGAAATACAGCATACGTGGGGAAGCATGATGGTTCAACTTGATAGCACTGCAGGAGGAAGAGGGAGTTCGAAGTTCCTGGCTGATGGCTGGAACTGGTTTTGATTTCTTACTCCAGTGACTAATAACAATAGTCTTGAGATCAGAGACCAGAGTTCAACTGTTAAGCTGCAAAGTCCTTGTGCAGTAAGTGAGAACCCAGAACGAATGGCTTACATGCAGAGGATGGACTCATTTGGTTGCTATGGGAGGGAACTACCCAGGCCACAGCAGTGAGAGGAAGATTGTCAGTACATTTGCAGTGTACACAAGCCTTGGTGGCAGCAGCACGGTTGGTTGTTTTTCCTTTAAGAGGCAGAAAGATAAGACAGGTACCACTGGAACTAGTAAATGGGCCTGAAACTAATAAATTGACTATCAAGATTTTAGCTTTCCTGAAAGGTGTGCATACTTTTTTTTCATGAAAGAATTCCCTTATGGAACTATATAGGCATCTTAATAGGTCACCTACTCCCAACACGATCAGGTGTAAGCCCTGATACTACTCTCTGATACCAGCCGGGTGCTTGCTCAGTGTAGGATAAAGCACCGAGGTGTCAAGAATACCTTGAATTCTTTCTTTCCTCCCTAGGCAGGTTAGGTGTAGTGCACATTGTATCAGATACACCAGATAGGACTTAGTCTCCTCTTCAAAGATGAGAGCTGGGATTTTCAAATGTGCCTCGGGGCCCTAAGAGCATAAATGTCTCTAAGTTCCCAAAGGGACCTGCATTCGTAAATGCTGTAATCTTTAGGAACTATGCCTTTGAAGTGTTTAGTCATTCTGATTTAGAAGGTTAAAATCTTATTAGACACTGTTTTCCTTAGTGATTTGAACACCACTAGTAACACTATCATATGCTTATATTTTCAACAAAATGGCCACTCAGGGCAAAAGTCCAACTTCAGCGAGTTAAGACCAGTTACTGCAGAATTACCCTTCTGAAGTGGGTGGCAGATGCCGACCTTAGTGATTACAATAATCGCCTCCTAAACAAGTTTACCATGCAAACTTTTACCAGTAGAAATTATTTGCTTTACAAGAGAAGTCACACCAAATTCCACAATATTTTTCACACAATTAAAATAATTCCAAATACATTAATTTCCTATACAAGTGGGCATATCATCAAGAACCATAGTAAATCCGTTTAAAAATGTAAAAAACTTCTAAAACTCCTTACTGCAAATGTTTTCCTTTGCTCTTGCTGAATTTTACATACATACAAGTCAAATCACACACATGGTTTTGTTAGATTATATTCTATTTAAGCACTGATGTCTGTTACTTACATTCTCTTTGCTTCTATTAATTTGACTTATTCAATGATCTGCTAAGGATCAACTATTTAAGAAGTTGTGCGTGTGAGTCAGGAGCAGTAACTATGTTCACATGCAGTAGAAAATGAACAAATACTTAAGAAAATATATCATTTGGCTTTACTTTAAATGCCTTTGGCTATGTTTATTTATATAATTTTCATGTGATAATTGTTAAAAGCCATTTTTCTTTGTTGAAAACAAAGGAGTTGTTTCATATGTATAGCCCAATTAAATTAATGGAACGATGCCCACTTCTCAAATTTACTTTGAGACATTGAATCAAAATTACAGATGAACCTATAGACTTTTCATGTATAGCTAGCTTAAGACTTTAAATTAGACCAGTGCTAAGGTGTTTGACAAAAGATAACACATGTAAGCACATTGCCAAATTAAAAGAAACTTAAAAGATTTCATAACAGCCAAAGTAAAGTGCTTTTATTTCTCAGTAGAAAAGACAAGAAACACAGAATCTGGTAAGATTCACTTTTGGCTGAATATAAGTATTTAGAATATATTTCCCAGGTAATAGCATTTGAAAATAAGGAAGAAATATTTTAGTAGACATACATAAAGTTTACATTTGCTGAGATTATTGAGTTGTGCAAAGTCAGGCAAACTAGCTAACAGCCATTTAATGTATTGCACACAAACTATATGCTCAAAAAAAGGACTAAATGCTAAGTCTCTTACCTGTATATTGAGGAACTGCTCTGAATCTGAAAGTGTAGGTTGGGTTCAGATCCAAGTATTTAATACCGTTCTTTGCTGTATTTGTCTTGCATCAAATATGAGCACCCTTCTAACTTCAGGTCCCGTTTTTTTCCATTTATGGTACCAAAGTCATGCAAGAACCATAGATTACCTGCACCTAATTCCAGTGTGGACTGCTAATCTGTGAAGGTGCATCTAGACATCTGCCTGCCTGGGGGTTTAGAAATACACCAGCAAGTGCATGCCCACTGTACCCTGCTGTAGGATTAGATAGCGTGCAGCCTCCCAACATCTAGCTGCTCTTATTCAGTGGTAAATGGGATGTCATTTATGCTCCATCCATTATGAAAGAAGCATCCTTATATTAGCTCATCCTTATTTCAGGATAAAACTATGCACTTCACCAACAGTTGCCCTGAAGCAGTTTGGTCAGGTTTTCACTACAGAACTATTGTTCTGAAATAGTCTCAGGAAGAGAATTGTGAAAATTCAGGCTACGGGTACATTGGAGAAATCAACTGATTTATAGTGAAAATGTTCTCCTTTGACAAGGTAGAAATCCTGAGAGTGGTTATCTCTTAATTTAAATTTTTAAAAAAAGATTAGTTAAATTCAATTTTATGATGAAGACTTCTGGGCGGTTTTGGATTCAAACTTTCTTGATGCTCAGAAACAAAACACATCACTGGAATTGCACTGAGTGTTTCCAGCAAGTAACAGATAGTGCAAGGGGAACGGCAATTGCTTAATCTTAAGCAACAAATTTAGTAGCTGCTGTATAGATAAGAAAAGGAGATGAGAAAGGAAGCTTATGGAATTTCTTTTAGATTTGTCCAGTGTAAATTCATATCTGAAAATGAATGCAATAAACCCTGAGATTTTCTGATTAACATGCAGTTAGCAAAGACATAGGTGGTCATCTGGCAAAAGATTGAACTTTGTGAGAAGTTGATCTTTTACCATCCACCTCAGCACTTCCCAATAACAATCAGAGAAAAGATCTTACAAGCTACTGAGAAAATTCAGATCAAATTAGAGCTTCCTATAGGGCAAATAATTATATCACCTCTGGGCACAATTAGAAAGTAATTAGACAAAAAACAAAACAAAACAACGCATTTGGGAGGCAGCATTCTTTCATCAGAACACAATAGTGAGACCTTTTTTGATGCAGTTAGAAAAAAATAGAGAAAAGAAATGACCAAAGTAGGTATCAACTCACCACACTAGGTCTGAGAAAGGAAGACTTGAGTTTGTATCAGTATTTCAAAACTGCTCATTGCGCCTTGGGAATCACAAAGCCTTTGTCAAATGACATGAGCATTTGTGTTAGCTAAGGAATGTTCGCAGTGAAAAGACTCTTACAGATACAGAGCCTCTGCCCAGTAATGTCGTGTAAGGCTGCAAACAGGCTACATGGCAATGATCTGCTTAGGCCTCTGCCTCTGGGGAGATGTTAATCATTCCTAGGGGCTCGCTAGAAGAAACTGCTCTCTGGCAGCTGAGCAAAAACCAAAAAAGGAAAGAGAAATCTCCATGAAGATTTCAGTTCAAATATATATATATATTTTCAATCTGGTAACGTGAATATAAGCCAAAAGAAAAAAAAAAAGTGGAAACAAACAAAAAAACCCCAGGTAAATATAGTTAAGACCGCATAAAACATTCAATTAAATGTCTGTTGTCTTGCTGGAAATAATTGTTTACAATTCCATTTTTTTAAACCTCATCAGGACCATGGGTTGAAAGAAGATTAGGATGTTACTAGACTTGTGGCGCTAGTAGGTACAGAAATCACCTTTCATCAGTGGCAATATAAAAAGAATCTGAGCTTCTTTGTAACAGAGAAAATCTGAGGGGTTTCTGCCTCAAAGAAAGTCATGGGGAAAAGTGAAGTACAAACTATGCCCAAAGAGTAGAGACTGGCTGAAAGGGAGTGTTGCTTCAGTGAGGGTGAAGTAGAAGGAGCAAGGAAAAACACAGGAGCTGACAGAAAAAGGGGCAGAAAGTCAAGAAATAGCAGAATAAACACTAAGTAAAACGAAAGAGACTAAGCTTTTCGGCCTAAGCACTGGCTGGAAGTGGCTCAGAAAGAGCCCCCACTTTATACTTAATGCCTCTTGTGTCCAAATAACATATCTTTGTATACACATTATAATGAAATACCTGGCTCAGTTACTAATTTATTCTCCTAGTTGAACCAATACGTCTACTCCGCTTAGCATAATTCAGAAAGACAGACAATGGAGTCTGGACATTTGGATTTTTATCGAAAATCGATACACTTTCATCCTCAACTAATTTGCCACCTACTGAGTGACCTGTACTGCATCCAACTCAGAGAGAAACGAAGCAAATGGATGAAGTAATGATTCTGCCACTCCCCTGTCTTACCATACTAACGTGTAAAGCACTACGACACTGATGAAGGTGATTAAAATGCAGGCAGCTGACCGTGAACTGTAGTGAATTTTGCATCCATGAGGTCTTGAAGTGGCTTATGAGCTCATCAAAAATTTTGGAGTGCTAATAATCACTTGGTAATTGATAACATTTAATACAGTGTAGTGTTTTCTAAAATGATTATATGACCATATTCAAAGCGCATAATAACTAAAAAGAAAATAATATTTAAGGGCCTATTTATTTAGAGACAGCTATAACCACTTCTATAGGCATGCTTGAAATAGGTGGAAAAATGTTTATTAATTTAAATCCAAGTTGTTAATGAGTTTAAAAGCTTAGGTTATGAGCTCAGCAGAAGTGTGAGGCAGGAGCTGCTACTCACAGAGCAACAGCTTCTGACATTCCTTGCTATTCACAACAGGACCAGGTTGCTTGTAGCATGCTGGCCTTTGTGGTGATGGGATTCAGCAAGAACTTCTGTAAGCCAGCTACTACTCTTGCTCATGGAAGGCAAAACCTTAAGTGGTATGGCCACCAACATCCCCTGGCTTCTGGCCTCAGCATGGGCTTTAGCAGCCCAGCCATGTAACCAACTAGCACACCCCCACAGTGGAGGAGAGTTCAAAGAAGGGCAAAAGCCAGTGAGCTCAGGGAAGAGTGTAAAATAAAGCAAACTGAACTTACCTTAATACCAGGTAGACTGGAGGGTAGCCTTGGTTTTAGGTAAGTCAGCTGTACCAGTGAATCATCAGGTTACCCGAGACTATTAACAAAGTGTAATGTCTTTGTGAGCTAGCCAGACCAGCACGGGGGAATGAGTGCTGGTTACCATTAGCGCTAGTTACCATCTGAAAGTATTAAGTACTAGCATATTAAGCCTTACTATATTATCATCATTTTACTGATATTGTACCATTTGACCTTTATTGAGGTTGAGGTTTTGGAGCTCTTGATGCTGCCTTTCCTTCTGGTTGAATTATGCTCAAAATATATTATTTGTTTCTCAGTGATATATTATGGGCACAATACATGGTCAAAGAATCTGTTTACTTCCTAAAAGGTCAGGAAAAAAAAAGCTGTTTATCTTATTTATTCTCCATTTCTAGTATTAGAATTATAAATTTATTTTGATGCCCCACAATAAAAAAAAAAAAAAAAAAAAAAAAATTGTCGAGTGCAAATAATGAAAAAATTCTTAGTAAATACTGTAAAAGTAGCTGACTCCTCACATTGTAATGGACATATTGTCCATATAATAACTATCCTTTTAAAAGTTACAGTTATTTGATCTCAAATAGTAGAATCTATAATACCAAAAGTATTTCCTTTTTATAGCAAAGGATTCACCGAATTTAGAGATTTTGGACAGCAATCGCACAAGAGCAACCAAGGAATTCCTTTAGACTGTTTCCCTACTGATCATTTAAAGTGTCAGCAAAAACAAATAGTAAATTGTATAAGGATTACATTATTGGATGATGGTTGGTTCTAGTTAAATTGATTCAGCACGTATAATATTCTGATTATGCCACTATCAGCAGAATACTAAGTGAGGTACAAAGTATATGAAGAGGACTTAGCTATGCTGGTACATTTAGTAGCACCAGATCTCATGGGTGCTGCTTTTCAAGTTCCACAGTCTTTGCATTCAGTATATTTGTGTTCATTTTATTCAGAACTGAATTGGAAAAAAAATTAAAACAAGGTGATGAATGTCCCTAATGATTCTGAGTGTAGCACAGACAGTCTCTCACTACGTAATGTGTCAGAGGGATGTCATGGTATGACGTGACTGATTATAAAAGGGCAGGTGAAACTCAGCATGGATGAGAGAAAAGTTTTAAGTCCGAGATTTAATTTCTTATATACAGTAATATCTGGCTATGCAGCAGCACTGAGGACCCAGCTGTGTTCCAAGGGTGAAGTCAATGCTCAAAGCCCTCTGCACCAGAAAAGCATTCCCTGCCCACACGAGCTGGATTAAAAGGCCTTTTTGAGCATACTCAATTTGGAGGGAGCTATAGAGGGGCTTTAAATATAGACGTCAGTTCACTCTCTTTGTGGTAGAACGGAGACTGGTACTACAGGATTCATAGTTATCAATTCTCTGAATATTATTCTGCATACAGAACAGTTGTTACACAGTCCAGCTTATACATTTAAAGTGTACATACAGCCGTATATATGCAACGGCCTGGCATTTCTACATACGATACAGATACTTTTCATTCAATTTCTTGCACAAATGAAGTCTTATTGAAGTTGTACTCAGTGACAAACAAACTGTTCCTTACAGGTTTAAAGGATATTTTGCAACAGTTATTTAACTTTGACAGCTGACCTCCACTGGTGTTAAAACACCCAGCTCCCTTATTTCAAGCCTATCAGACTTTGCCTGAAGCCCGTTGCTCTTCAACAAGGTGAAGGATTGTGTGATTACAAGCTTGATTCTGCCAACTACACAACTAATAGAACATAGTCCTACTACTTTCTGCAAGGTTTCTTTCAACTATTTTAACTTGGCAGCTCATTCAGAAATTATCATCAGGAAATATTAATGTTTCTGCAGAGAACGTGTTTACTGTAAAATGGCATTAACAAGGTACATGTGAAGATTGGTTAATGCAGGAGCTTCTTCATCTAGCTATCATGCCTCACTGCACTGCAAAAGTAGGCTTAAATTCCTCGCCTGCCTTAGTGAAGGAAATGCTTCCTTTATCACTCATGAATGTGACTGAGTGACTGTACACACTTCTGTTTGCTTTTATAATTTTTTCATCTTCCAGACTTATTAATAATTGAAAAGAATTGCATCCGTCACTAGATAACCATACCTGCTAAAAAAAAATTAATCATTTATGAATTACTACGTATGCTTAGAGACAGGACCATTACAGAGACTGTTTATCAGTTAATTAATATTTTCTGAAAAGAGTACGTCTATTCCGTCAAACATAAAACTGACATTTATTTTAGTAATTGCTTGTAAACTACTGTGCATAGACCAAACTGACAGAACATAGAACCTTGTTTATAAAGGGAAAACCTCTTCCTGTTAATTCAAGATTTCCCTGTAAACAAAAGTTATTTACAGATAGCATCTTGAATAGTCTCTACAAAAACATAAAATGAAGGATTTCCTCCCTAAAGATAGATTTCTGCCAATACTACTGATGTTGAATGACTTATTTCAGAAAGTCTCACAATTTAAATGAGACCACTGACAGAAATGGTAGAAACACTGCAAAAAAAGTTAGTCCAGTAATTGAAAAATACATTAAACTAAATTTTTTTTCTTTTTAATCTCAATTCCACTGAATTCAGTAAGAGCTTTGCCAAAACAGTTCTAACAACAGATTTGGACCATTTACTTCCTTAAAAAAAAAGGTTAAGTTACACTCAAATTCAACATTACTTTCCTCACACACATACTTCATTTCCATAAGTGTAGAGGAGATGACTCTAAGTGAAAAAACATTCCATGTGGCAAAAATATCATGTTAGAAAAGACAAACATTGGAAAATTTGGGTTCTGATACAGTGTGTGATCTCTTATAATGTAAACAGCAACCATTGACTTTTTCTGACCAGAAATAACACATTAAGTATCAATAGCTGAGAGAATGGCATAGCCATTATACTATTATTAAATAGACTACAAAAAAGTAAGAGTAGACAGTACACTTAAGCTAGGAATTAAAGTCAGGAGACAGCAAACCGTACATATATGTTGGAGTAGGAGAGCAGTAGATACTACATATCTGATTTTAAATGTCTATTTCCTTTAACTGGTCAAATACAAGTACTCTGTGGTCACCTGCATATTCCAGAAAGGATATTTTTTCTGTGTTTGGACAATGAAAAGTTTTTAAGAAGAAGGAAAGGTGCTGTAGCTAAACCAAGGAAGATGTAGCAGAGTCTGTGGAAAGCCTGAAGAAGCAGATTGTGTTTACAGCTAAATATAAAAATGAACTCAAATAAAAATTGTGCTGATGAAAAGATACTGCCACTTTTGGGTGCTGTATATGGGAAGGAGGAAATAGCACAGAAACAAAAGAAAAAAAGTTGTAAAATAGGAATGATGTATTTAACACATCACTGGCAGAGATCTCAAATTGAGAGACTCTTAGGGGAAATTATCTATCAGGCAGAAATACAACATAAATAGAATATCTTCTTACAAAACTCTTCAACGTTCTTGAACTTCGGTTGCATAGAAGTCAGTATTAATTTGAAACTAAGGCAAACTCTAATCATTCATCCGATATCAGCAGATGGAAAACTTGGGAGATGAAAGTTAAGTCGCCTGTCCTATAGGTATAACAAATTCTTTCTGATAAAAAAAGTTCAAATTGTGGTCCCTGGATCTCCATCTAATTCCATGCAAAAAGCTACTGCCAACTGTCTGGTGCATCGCTGATTCTAAAAGGGCCAGAGGTTACCAGTACCTATTGTAAGATGATTAGGATATAACATGAACTAGAATTTATTGATTAAACAATCTGGAAAACAACTTTTGAACAGCAGTTTTAAGTCTCTAATCCTGGAATAAAATATGTCATTATTTGTGGACTGGGAATATTAAAGCTTAAAACACTCAGGCAGAGAAATGTTAACAAAATAGGAATCAAAATTATTACCTATCAGGCAAACTTGTACTATGCAGCATATTGCTGAAGTCAGTGTGAACTTTCCATTTTCTTACCTGGCTCCAAGTCTTTGTTGAATGTGATACAAACAACATCCTCTAGAGTAAATGAAACTTTTACTGATCTACCATCTCTTTATAAAAAAGTATGTGCTAAGTAATTTTAAAACAGAGTCTATATCATCTTGTATAATTGAGTGATTTTATGCATAAGCAAATATTGATGATACAGTCTCTGCTCTGCATACAAAAGATGATGTGCCTACTGGTATATTTCTGGGCAGTTTAGAAGGAACATTAGCACTTCTATGGTGTGTTCTTCAATATATTGAAACAATAACAACTATTTTAAAGAAATCAAAAGAACATTCCTGTATATAAGAAAATAACAGCCATTTAAAGAGAAAAAAGATCCATCTAGTCTAGTATTCGGACACATGGAAAGAAAACAGAATCCCAGATACTTACTTTGATAAATTCCCCACACCTTTTTTTGCACTGGACATGATTTGTGTCCTTTCATAGCCATCACTTTAATTAGACAAGGAAGTGTGGTGTATTCACAAAGGCTAATTTTGGCATGAGGATAGTTCCCTTCAGCTTGCCCTACACTGCATGGCCATAGACATGCCAACCTCCATCCTCTGCATATGGGATCTTTCAGTGGACTTATAGACCCTTTTGAGAAGAAATTGTGCTCTGGAGTTCTCAAACGTCATTTCCAATCTGTATTGCAAGAGTAGCTGTTCCGAATTCAAATAACTTTGCAAAAAAAAAAAAAAAAAAAAAAAATGAA
>WHYT01017048.1:302098-338062 GCA_009806455.1 Tetrax tetrax
AAGAACCACAAAAATAAGCACTGATATTTTAATGTCTTACCTTGCTTGTGTAAAAATATATGTAAAAGGTGGATGAAACAAATGTATCTTTTAAAATACTTGTCTATATAGATTGACTTGTGCACAAGCTAATTTTTTTCCAAGATTGGAGTAACTTTCACATGAACGTTAGATGAACTAACCAAAACAGAATCCTCATCTCAGTGATGCGAAGTTTCTCAGCAGTCCCTCAGTGTTGAGTGACAGTAAGTGCCTGTTGCTTTCTGTGCCCAAGGTGGTCCTGTGGTCTCATGGGTAAGGGCGTGAGAGCGGGACACCAGCAGGTGCTTTGGGGAGCACAGTCAGAAAGCACAAGACTCTCTCCATCCAGCTTTTCTGTCATCTGTACTGACATGTCAAAATTGTTTCTCTTCAAATATAAGGAGATGTGGAAGAATATTAGAAGCAGGATAAAATTCAAGCGATTAAGTAGCTTTAATTTTAAAGAGATACTTAGCAATTAAGAATCAAGATGTTCACATGAACCAGGGAGTTTGGTTTCCAAATTCTATGCAAGTTTAGTGGGATATGAACTCCTTCACAATTTTGAGATTGAGAAGCTGAAGAAAAAATAACTTCTGAATTTACTTTATTATGAATTTTCTTATGTTTTCTCTTCCTCTTAAATTTAAAAACTGATATTTTATCTTCATAGATTTCTCTGTTAGCTAGACACCAGTGATTTATACCATACACTTGACTGAAATAATCATTCTATGAGAAATAAAAAGAAAGAAATCACTAAGGTGGTTGTATCTCTTTTAACATAAAAATAAACCTATAAATAACACAACTTTACTTTCAATAGCAGGCAGGCAAAATGAATGATTTGTTGTATTTGGATAAAGCTAGATCACTTAAAGCTTGACTGATTTCAGGCTAAGAAAGATGGAATCTGGTCAGTATCTGGAATCTGGTCTGGAAAGACCTCCAACAAAACAGCACATGGATTATTCTCCTCATCAGGAAAGTGAAGTGTCTGAACATAAACAAACAGCAGCAATACCACCTGCTGGAGATCTAATTATTCCAATTATACAGAAAAATCAAGGCTTAGTTCATTCTAACTGTTCGAAAACGTCCCTTTGCATTTTTACAAGAATTTCTGCTCGTAATATCCCAGCCAAGTTCACGTAGCTGCAACTAAATTTCTGAGTTACAGTCCAAAGTTGCATTTTTCTAATATCTTGGCTTAACCTAAGGTGTCTCAGTGTCAAGCAGTTAAGCTGTTTTGTCCCAAAGAGTTCAAATATTTCAAACAAATATTCACTCATGTAAAGAGATTTGCAAATATGAAGATTAAAAAGAGATTACATATCATAAATGAATATAGCATAGTACAACAAAATGGTCAATCTCTTCAGTCTCCCCAAGGTGATAAACAGCACCACAGGGAATACCTGGTGCACATCAGAGGGCACATAACACAACCGCATGACGAACCAAAGCAACATCATGACCAGTAACTATTTAACTCATAATATGTGTGTATAACAAATTTTGTTTCAGCCTGGTGAGATCTGTAGTTATTTTAACCCTTCATGCCCCGCATTGGGCACCAAAAAACCTGTCATGGCTTAGCCCCACTCAGCAGGTAAAAATACCACAAAAATTGCCCACTCACACTCCCCCTCACTGCCTTCCCCAGTGGGATGGGGAGGAGAATCAGGAAAGAAAGGCAGTGGGTTGGAAGAAAAACAGTTTAACAGGAGGAAAAGAAAACAGAAATGTAAATCAAAAACAATAACAGAAAACATTTAAGCAGATAACTTACAGTCCAATAGCTCACAGAGGATCACAATATCCAGCTTCCTCCCACGTAACAAAAACCTTCCCTCAGCACCCTCCTCACTGATACACTGAGCATGATGTCACAGGGTATGGAACAGCCCTTTGGCCAATTTGGGTAAATGATCCCAGCTGTTGGCTAATTAGTAACCTATCCCTGCTGGGTCCCCCAGCCACAGGTGCCACCAGCTCCAGTTCCTCTCCCAGCTCAGGCAAAAATTAACTGTGTCCTGGACAGAAACAGGACAGATGCTTTTAATTTCAAATACAATTCACAGTGGTGTCCTCAGCAATATTCAGTTTAAGGAGCATCTTGCTCTGGGGTTTGTTTTGAAAGGTTTTTACTCAGCACACATACTTTTTAAGAAAGGATGTGAATGGTACTTCAAAGTAAAAAAGTTTGAAAAGAACTTAAACACAGGAACCAAAGAAAGAGTGACAAAGGAAGGATATGTACACACACACACACACACATATATATAAAACAAAGTTTGAAGGTGTAAGTAGAAAGACTTTTAGCTGGCTCTTCCTTGAGTTTAATGACCAAATGCTTGCCCCTCACTTGCTAATTTTGCCTTTAATCTCTTCAGATGCTATCTTTTCCACGTGAATTTGTCAGGTTTGTAATGAAAAGCTGAAATGTTCTCAGTTTTTGTTGAAAATTAAACAAGAAATCCTAGCAACTGCTTTTGCCACAATTTCTACTGCAGTGTTTTATAGTGCAGTGTTTCAATGCAATTAATAAGTAAGCAACTGCAAAAGCATTCAGCAAAAGTGAGGTAAATGTCAAGAGAACATACGGTAGTTCAGATAAATCACCTGGGTCTGTTAAACACAGAGCTAAATAGCATATTAACACTATTCTTAAATTATTTGGTAATTTTACCTGCATGTTATCCTTCCACTCAGTACTCTATTTAGGTCCTATTTTGAACTTTCTGGATCTGAGAACATACCTTTTTACACATGTACGGTTACTGGTGTAGAGTGGAATTACATTTACTTTTATTTTTCTGTTGTTTTTACATTTCCCATTAGATGGGGGCGGTCACTTTTATTGGCTCTGTCTGTCATCTCAGCAGACTATAGAATGGTATAGAAAACTGGTTTGCTAAATACTGAAGGTCTTTGGGCTAATAAGAAACATAAAAGACAGATAACACACTGTTACAAGACATAATTAGTTTAATGAGATAGAAGCGTTATGTTGTGGATCTCCTGCATGATGTCTGTTAAAGGATATGTGCAGGTTGTTACTTCCCCCTCACTGGCAGATGAATAGGCTTGCTTTTTCAACCAATTATTTTCTAAAACTTGTAGGAAAATGATGTCTCTTAGGCTCCACTGGTCTATAAGGCATAGCTGAACTCACCAATGCCTGGAAAAGCTAGTGGGTGAAGACAGAGTCAATGTGACTAATGCTTTCTATAGAAGTAAACTTGGAAATCGCTACAGGTTGTGTTACAGCAAAGGTAAGACTGAAAGATCAGTCTGAGTTCTTCCAGAATTATTACTTACAATTCATTCAACCATTCTACTTTTCAAGTGATTACCTGGCAAATCCTTCACCTCCAGTACATCCACTTTCCTCATCACATCCACTTTCCTAGGATGTTTTACAGTCTTCATAATACAGTCAATGCATAATCCTTTTGTATAGTGTGGTTTTTTTTCCTGGACCTGGATGATGGTCAACACAAATTCTGAGGCAGGAGATCACTTGCTAGAGATTGGAATACAATCCATCAACAAACTGAATAACTGGAGCAAGGTATATCACTGCTCAGTGCCTCAGGTGCCTACCTAGAAAACAACAGAAATAGCACATATATGTTTCTGGAAAGAGCTACAAAAAAAAATGTTAAATATTACTTTAATAATTTCAGTATTACCGTAATGGATTTTTTGTATTACCACAGTGTCTAGGAATTCTAATAAAGGACTGAGATGTACCCCTTTAGTTTGTGCTGTACAAACCCAGAATAAATACATGAAATGATTCCTGTTTTAAAATCTAAGCAAGAGAGCCAGTGGATCCCTGAAGACAGGAAACAAGGATATATTTTTCAGCAGGAGAGGCAATGGTTTCTGCATAGCAGAGTCTAAATACATTCTTAATAGTAGAGCTGTTGGTGCAGAGGACTGCTTTGAGGAGAGACTTGAGAAATTATAACAAGACAGCTCTGTAAGCGTCTGTATATTCTTCCAAGAGTGAGGAATAACATTGGAGAAAGAAAAAAAGTTTAGAGCAAAACTCAACAGGTATATGGACACAGGCATCATAGGTATATTGTACATACTGAATGAGACAAGATGGGGTATAAAGGGTTTTCATACTAAAAAAAATACAGCTTATGTGTGTAGTAATAGTAAAGGTGGTGAGCAGAGAGATGCAAGGAAATGCCTTTTTTTTTCCTCATTAGAACTGAGTGTATGTGAAGGTGTAAGATTTCTCTGACTTTGCTTAATACAGAAGATAATTTAATAATCAAGAGAGAGGAGAAGTCATGAGACTTTCAACTTTGGAGAGGAATAGGAAAGGCTGAATCTTAGGATAATAGTGGAAAAAAATTGCAGGTTTCAGGCAAAACCTGCAGAACAAAGTAAAACACTACTAGGGCAGAGTGGCAAACACTGCAATAGATGAGAAAGGAAGTTGCAGGGACATCTAGGGAGAAGTAGGTGAGGAGTTCAGCAGATTTTTTAAAAATCATTTTAGTCTTGAGACATATCACAGACACAAGCTAACACCTTACCCAGACAGACAGTCCGGATAGAGATGTCTGTCCAAAGACAGACATCTAAAGTTAGATGAGAAGAACTTTGCACTCTGAAAATGCTTATTTCTCTCCCTTGACGACAACGAATTTCAGCAATGAGCCAGGAGTAACACCCACATCATACATAAACAAATCCAGAGGTGAATCCCACCTAAGAGAACAAGAACAATTGACATCAGGTCTGTTGTCTGTATAAACAGCCATAGCCCCATAGCCTGTTGGGAAAAAAAAAAAAAAAAAAGAAGAAGAAAATATCAAATAACTCTTTGTCCCAACACATAATGAGATACTGATGTCAACAAAGGAAGGTCTTCACTGAGAGTCCTTGTTCTGGAAGCATATGCTTAAAAGGCCTTTTCTGTGCAGTTTGTTATGTTACAGAACTATCAATTTTTTCCTCTTTTATTTGTTTCCTACATTAAATATCCCTAGACTTCTAAATGTCCTTTCCTATCTCAGATAATTTCATCTGGGTTTTTTTTCCTATATTTTTTTTTCCCCTTAGGCTCTGAATTTATTTTTTTTTTAAAAGGAATAACACTCAATAGAAAGAGTGAGAATATATAAATGAGCTATAAACCACAAAAAAACCCACAGAGAATATACATCTACTTATTTATCTGGCTACGCCTGAATTTTTATTAAAGCATTATACCAGAGTGTTTCATTGGCTAAACTGATTTTGCATAAAGGACACAGCAGACAGAAGATAAATTATGGCTAATTCAGAACATACCAGTCCTTGTACATTTGTGAAAGCCCAGAGATGTACACTTGCCATGAGCTGTAGCACTACAGGTGACAGCAATGACTACCACACCATTAGCACAAGGAGATTTTGACAATGTGATATTTATTACAGAAGGCATTACAGCCTCAAGATCTTTAGGGGATATTTTTTTTCCCACCGAAGAAAGAATAGATTCTGTGGAAGAGAAATGTCCAGCTGCTTAACAGATAAAGCACAAATAAGGTGTATGCATATGAACCCGTCTTGAGATATTATGAATTTGAGGACTAAGACAAAAAATATAATAGATAGGAGGTTAAGTATAGTGAGTATGTAAGAAAATAAATTGATTAAAAAGCTTTACCTCTAGCATGAAAGGAAGAATACACTTACTAACAAACACATATCAAGAAAAGAAACATCACTGAAATGTAGCACCATGCTTTTAACACAGAGAACTCAAGTTCATTAAACACGTTTGTGTTGGAATATTGGTATACATACTGTGACAAAAAGCATCTGTGAAGAATTTAAGAGCTTTTTTTGTTTCTTAAATTATGTTTTGCAGGCATCTGAACACTATGAAGATTGCAAAGTTAACCTTAAGAGCTGCCTGATCTGAAACCTCATGTCTGCTGTGGCTGGGCTTGGATTTCAATGGAAAGAGGTTTGGGACAGTACACTGAATTTATTCTCTGGTTTCAACACATAAAATGATGAGGCCTTATATCTTATTCTCACCTCTGACAGTATCCAGTAACATTCCTTCAGTGGTAAGTATATTTAATCCAAGAGGCATTCTGACTTTCACAAGCCATTCCTCTATTGGAGAAATGTCTGCTTGAACATGAAGTGAATATTAATGAAATGATTCAGTCTTATAAAATACCATAGAAGAATGATACTCACAGAAGGGACATTTTTCCCTGTGCCATCAGATCTCTTTTTAGTAGCAACTAATTACTGAGCAAGGACATCAGTACCTAGATAGAAAAAAAATGCATAGCTGTGTATGAGGAATACAAGAAGTCAATATACCTGGATATTTCACAAGTAAAAGATACTGGTTTCTTACCCTAAACATTCACTGGAAATGTCTTGGCTGCATCAAGTGAAAGCTAGGTAAAGAGTAACAAGTAAATAAAGTGACAAACTACAATGTTTGTTTTAATATACAATTACGGAGTTTTATCCAAAATGACTCCTGTCACAATACTGAGCACTAGACCAGGCTGAATACTGCTATCAAGAAATTCAAATCAATGGTGCACTTGCACAATTGCATAACAGGAAAGATTTTAGAAACTCCTCCTAACCCCTATGGCAGCATACCACCATTAGCACTGTAATGGAGACACTGAAAAAAACCACTTCTCTGGAGTAAGTTATCAACAGCCTAGACTGTGAGGGCAGCCTAGTGCCCAGCATATTTCTTTAAAAATTTGCAATATTGGCAGGAAATGGTAGTGTTAAGTGTCCAGACACTACCAGCTTGCTGCTGTGGAACGCAGTCTGTGTCGTGACAGGCTGAATGCATGTTCAAAATATAGAATCATAGAATGGTTTGGGTTGGAAGGGACCTTTAAAGGTCATCTAGTCCAACCCCCCCTGCAAGGAGCAGGGACATTTCCAACCAGATCAGGTTGCTCAGAGCCCCATCCAACCTGGCCTTGAATGCTATCAGGGATGGGGCATCCACCACCTCTCTGGGCAGCCTGTGCCAGTGCCTCACCACCCTCACAGTAATTTTTTTTTCCTTATGTCTAGTCTAAATTTACCCTCTTTTCACTTAAAACCATTACCCCTTGTCCTATCACAACAGGCCGTGCCGAAGAGTTTCTCCCTATCTTACTTATAAGCCCCTTTTAAGTACTGGAAGGCCACTATAAGGTCCACCCAGAGCATTCTCTTCTCCAGGCTGAACAGCCCCAACTCTCTCGGCCTGTCCTCGTAGGAGAGGTGCTCCAGCCCTCTGATCATTTTTGTGACCCTGCTCTGGACTCGCTCCTACAGGTCCATGTCCTTCTTATGTTGGGGGCTCCAGAGCTGGACGCAGTACTGCAGGTGGGTGTGGAGGCAGAGGGTGCAGCACAGCTGTTTGATATTGACAAATTTGGGCTATGTCCTTGAACACCACTTGCTCAATAACAAAAAAACAGCAACTTGTTTTTTTGTTATTGAGCAAATGAAGCATAAGGCACGTGAACAGTATATTGCTACCAATCAAATTAGATGAGTAAGTGTGTGCACGTCGCGTGTAACTTGGATAGACTATAAAAGACTAATGCTGACTATCAATAAAGGTCTCTGGAACACCATCCACGGAGTCCATGTTTTTACTGCCACAGGTGGGGTCTCACGAGAGCAGAGTAGAGGGGCAGAATCACCTCCCTTGATGTGCTGGCCACGCTTCTTTTGATGCAGCCCAGGATGCGGTTGGCTTTCTGGGCTGCAAGTGCACATTGCCGGCTCATGTTGAGCTTCTCGTCCACCAATACCCCCAAGCCCTTCTCCTCAGGGCTGCTCTCCATCCATTCTCAGCCCAGCCTGTATTTGTGCTTGGGATTGCCCTGACTCATATGCAGGACCTTGCACTTGGCCTCGTTAAACCTCATGAGGTTCACATCTTCACTCTCTCAAGGTCCCTCTGGATGGCATCCCTTCACCCCAGTATGTCAACCACACCGCACAGCTTGGCGTCACTGGCAAACTTGCTGAGGGTGCACTCTATCCCACTGTCCATGACATCAACAAAGATGTTAAACATCGCCAGTCCCAATACTGACCTCTGAGGAACGCCACTCATCACCGGTCTCCACTTGGACATCAAGATGTTGACTGCAACTCTTTGAGTGCGATCATCCAGCCAATTCCTTATCCACCACGTGGTCCGTCTGTCAAATCCGTATCTCTCCAGTTTGGAGACAAGGATGTCATGTGGGACAGCGTCAAATGCTTTGCACAACTCCAGGTAGATGATGTCCGTTGTTCATCCCTTACCTACCAGTGCTGTAACCCCATTGTGGATGGCCACCAGATTTGTCAGGCATGATTTATCCTTAGAGAAGCCATGTTAGCTGTCACCAAACACCTCCTTATATTCCATGTGCCTTAGCATACTTTCCAGGAGAATCTGCTCCATTACCTTGCCAGGCACAGAGGTGAGACTGACTGGCCTGTAGTTCCTCAGGTCTTCATTGTTTCCCTTTTTAAAAATGAGAGTTATGTTTCCCCTTTTCCAGTCAGCGGGAACCTCAGCAGACTGCCATCACTTCTCAAATATGATGGACAGCAACTTGGCAACTTCATCCGCCCATTGCCTCAGGACCCAAGGATGCATCTCATCAGTTCCCATGGACTTGTGCACCTTCAGGTTCCTTAGATGGTCCTGAACCTGCTCTTCTCCTACATTGGGCAGTTCTTCATTCTCCCAGTCCCTGCTTTTGCCTTCTGCAACTTGGGCAATGTGGCTAGAACCCTCACTGTTGAATACTGAGGCAAAAAAAGTCATTGAATACCTCAGTCTTCTCCATGACCTGGGTAACCAGGTCTCCCGTTTCCTTCTGGAGAGGGGCCACATTCTTCCTGGTCTTCCTTTTGTCCCCCCAAAATATATGCCCAAAGTCTCCTGACTTTAGAATAATAAAATGGTTGGGTTTGGAAGGGACCTCTGGAAGTCATCCAGTCCAGTTCAAGCAGGGCCACCTACACCTTGTTGCCCAGGACCATGTCCAGATGCCAAGTGCAACACCAAATGCATATCTCCAGGTATATTTTTCAATGGGAAACTGTGTGTGAAGTACATTACTGAACATAAATTTTGAGGTCACTTACTAACAGTCACATTTAATTAAGTGATTCTGTTCAGTTCAATGCATACTTCATTGCATACTTCAATACAACATGTATTTTTATTTATGTTCTGTGAACAAATCACAAATATTGCATACAAACCTGTAACTTGGAACTTACCATATTATGTGAATCTAGGAACAATTTGATTGCTTTAGACCTTGGTTTCTCATCATGCATTTTGTTACTAAAGCATAAGAATCTTGTATTATCCCTTTCTAAGAAAAGCATCAAATACATTTTAGTTACTTAAATACCTTTTGCAAAAATAGCTGCAAGTCAAATACCAGTTTCATAAAAGGAACTTGTAATACATTAACCTAGGTGAAATTGCACCTTATAAAAGAAAAGTCACACCTGTGAATCAAGAAATTTTCCTATGATTATTAAGGAAGATGTAATTACATTCTGAAGATGTAATTCCTTAACATGGATGCAGACTTCCTGCTGACTCTCTAGTTCATACTAAAATGCATTTTATTACTCCTCTTATAATTCATCCATCTGTCCTACTGAGTGATACATGTTACATTAGACGCAATTATCTTTCTAGTAGGCATTCAGATCAGGTTCTATTTTTTATCTCTCTATAAAGTCTACCTGCTTTGAGTGAGAGGGCATGTATATATATCCTAATGGTGCAGAATTCTCAACAAGTCCCCAAACAATAGTGAAGAAGCCCAAGTTCAAACCTCAGAACTCAAAAGCTTTAAAAACAAAAAAACACCCCAAAAAACAAGCACCCCTTGCCCTAAACACACCAAAACCGCTTAATATATAATTTTGGAAATATCTTTCAAGTAGACTTGTACAAGCTGCACTAGCAAGCTATATTGTAATCTGTCTAGTTTCTGTTCATCTGCCTTCTCACAAGAACACAGATGTTTTCAGATGTTCAGATGTTCTAATGAACCATGGGTTAACATGGTTGGTAGAATAGGACAAAGCCTGGAAAGCCTCACCAAGAGTACAGCACAGACAAAAAAAAAAACCTGTTCTCTAATCTGCATGATTTCCTTTTTGCAAGGAACAGGCAGGAACATCTATGCTCTACCAGACTACAGTGAAAAGGGATTTAAAAATTACCCTGGATGTCACAAATCCATGTTCTGCTGTGGCCAGCTCCTTGTCAGGACATAGTGTATTTTAGGCAAGCTGGAAGCGTCAAAAAAGCACATTACCAGAATTCACCTGGGAGTTCAGGATTAGTAAGGAATACAATAAAAACTCAAAAGAAAACCTGGATCTAGAGGGGACATCCAAAACATACATATTAAAGTATTACAAAATGGTTAAGGTTGGAAGGGACCTCTGGAGGTCATCTTGTCCTGCTCCCCTGCCCCAGCACAACTGTGGAGAGCAGCGTACCTAGGATCATGTCCAGAGAGCTTTTGAATATCTCCAAGGATGGAGACTCCACAATTTCCTCGGGTAACCTGTGCCAGTGCTCGGTTACCCTAACAGCAAAAAGGGTTTCCTAATGTTCAGAAGGAACCTCCTGTACTTCAGTTTGTGCCCATTGCCTCTGGTCCTGTCAGTGGGCAACACTGAAAAGAGCCTGGCTTCATCCTCTTTGCTCCCTCCCTACAGGTAATTGTACACGTTGATGAGACCTCCCCAAAAAAAACTTTTCCAGGCTGAATGGTCCCAGGTCTTTCCTCCTTTCCTCATTGGAGAGACGGCTCCAGTCCATTAGACATCTTAATGATCCTTCCTTGGACTCTCTCCAGTATGTCCATGCCTCTCTTGTACTGAGGAGCCCAGATTTGGACACAGTACTCTAGATGTGGCCTCACCAGTGCTTAAGAGAGGGGAATGGTCATGTCCACCTGCTGACAATGATTTGCCTAATGTAATCCAGGACCACTAGCCTTCTTTCCAACAAGGGCACATTGCTGGCTTCTGTTCAAGTTGATGTCCACCAGAACCCCTTGGGTCCTCTTCTACAAAGCTGCTTTCCAGCTGGTGAGCCTCCAGCATGTACTGACTGGTGCCTGGGGTTCTTCCTCCCCAGGTGCAAGGCTTTGCGCTTCCCTTTGTTGAACTGCATGAGGTTCCTGTCACTCATTTCTCCAGCCTGTTGAGATCCCTCTGGATGGCAGCACAGCCCTACTGTGCACCAGGCATGACTGGGCACATTGCTAGAGAGCCTATCGTCACATTATTACAGCACTGGAAATGCCTTTTATATCAGAATGTCAGGCACTTGTATTTGGGTTAAATTATGAAGCACCTCTCGTGACTCCCGTGATAAGGAAGAGGCATGAGCCTCAGGAAACAACAAGGAATTAGGGACCAGCATGAGAAAGACAAATTAAACTTCAGTAAGTAAAAGAATGAGTTGTCCTTGTTTATATAAAAACTGTAATAAGTTACCTACCATCCTATTATGAAGTAAGCTGTATGTCACCTTGAGCCTAGGGTGTTCCAAAATGTTTTGTAAAGATAACCTTCCTCTTTCAGCCTTTAAATTTAACTATTATGTCTTAAATGATTTTGTAACTATCACTTGTGCTGCTTAATCAACAAATTAACAGAACTGACAACTCAATAATAAGGTGAACTTGCTTCTTATAATATGCGGGACTCCTGGAGACAGTGGAAACATCTTTAAAATTGTTGCAGCTGTGATACAGAAAATCAGCAATTCCATCTGTTAAAACAAGAGAAATCTTCCAGAGTTAAAAGTCTAACAATCTATTCCTTTCTATCAGCCCTACAAGAAATGAGGATATTTCACAACACCTTTCTATTGGACTTGAGGACTTCTGGATTCTGCTTGAGATTTTTGCCTTCGACAACTCGTTGACCATGAGCTAGTCAGTTAGCTCTTAGAACACCCATGTTGCCTCGCATTGCATTACTCACAGTGAGACAGGGAGAGAGTAGGAAGCGGTAACTGACAGCAGGTGGTAATAGGGATTCAGTCCCTGTTTGCCTGACTTTGTCTGGCTTTGGAAAAATTATTCATTCTCCATGCATCACATATTCCACATCCATCTCAGGAAGCATCAGGAGAGCTTTTGTTTATAAAGCACTTTGCAGTCTAGGTAAGAAGATATAGTACCACAGTAAAGTCTGATGCTGTCTCCTTTAGCGAGTCTTCCTTTATGTATCTGTGCTTCCTCTCTGTTTACTTTTCTCACCCCTCACTTCAGCTTTATCCCTATTATTCCCTGCAATTAAGGTACGAACCGTTCTTTCCAGCACAGCTGCAACGCAGGCAGCAGGAGAGACCTTTTCTTTCTCCCCACCATACCTGGTCAGACCACTCTACCACCTCATCCACGCTGTGCTGGCCTGGCAACAAGCTACCATAGCCTCTTGGCTGGGGCACACTGGTCTGCCTGAGGCCACCGTTGGCAGTTCCAACCATCCCATGTGGCCAGCCCTGCTTTTTCAGAGGGAAGCAGAGCCACGGACCCCCTGAGAGTAAACCCGAGGGCTGTGGGCTCTGTCTCCTTTCACCCCTTGGACAGCACTCTTGCCTCGATGGCTTCAGTCACTATGGAGCTGAAGCTCACCTGCATTTCACTGCTGACCCTGTGAAGACCAGCCACAGAAGTTTGTTTTTTCCCTTTAGCAGTTTGAAAAGGTTGAAAACCAGAGCTGCCTGCCATTGATCTCTCCTCCAAGGGGATTAACACTTCACCTTGCAAACAATGAGACATGTGCTTGCAGCCAGCTGAATGGAGGGGTTAGCAATATCTGAAGCAGCCCTCACACATCTGCTTGCAATCACCTGATCATACTGTTAATTGGTATGAGCTACATTATTTCCTCTGATGGGCTTATGACAGATTTCTTATACTCTAGATCAGATGTGGCAAAGAGCAAAATCTAAAGAGAATAGCTAATGCCCCTATTTTTTAAAGATGCCATTTTTAATAAGTACCCATATTTATCCTTCTATAGACAGTAAGTAAAGATTGCAGCATCAGTCAGCTCTGAATGCTTAGTGTTTTCTTCCCTCTCGTGCAGAACACAGAGAGCCAAGTGTGGATGCACGTTCCTGTGCCATAAACAGCTGTGCAGCAATATACTGCCGACATGACTGGAGGCAGTTCTACTAGCTGGCCAAACACAAAATCATACCAAAGCCTTATTCACAGGTGATGGTGTCAGCATAACTAAATTTCTCCTCTGCCCTCCCAAGCTGCCAAGGAGAGAGCTTCAAATACAGGGTAATAAAACCAGGAAACGATTGGTCATCCATGGCAAACGTCCACTGGAGCAACCTGCAAAACTGGCTGAAGAAATAAAAACAATAGGAACACAATTGAGCTACATAGCCTATATATGCCCTTTGCATATTAATGTATATGTATACATACGAATATACATATTTATAAAACATCAGAACAGCCCCTTAAATCAATAGGACTACGAAAGTGGCAGCCATAATTCTTCTACTGTCTAACATCGCAACATATGCGACATCTATTTATTATTATTATGCCAGCAAGCTGAGTTCCAACAGGCCTGAGATGCAAACAGGCACAGTCACACAGCAGATGGTGAAAATAAGATACAGTGGTGAAAACTATTCTCCTTAACTTACCTAAAAATGTCTCTGATATATCCAGGAAAACACTTTTGATCTCAGGTTTTCAATTTCTGATATCCAGCTGTCCTGGTTTTGTGTAGTGGAGCGAGGGGCTACAGTAGCAGCTTCTGCGAGAAGCTGACAGAAGTTTCCCCTCTGTCTGGTGGGCTTGTCCAGGTCTAGGGTGGACCCACCACTGGCCAGGGCTGAGCCAACTGGGTACAGTGATAATGCCTCTGGGATAACATATTTAAGAAGGGGAAAATTATTTGAAAAAAAAAGAAGTGAAGAAGCAGAAGTGGGGGACACACAAGGGGAGGCACAAGCCTTGTGGGCCTTGCAGCCCTCACCTTCTGGCCTCCCGCCAGTCGGCAGCCTGGGCCTGACTTGGCCTGGCCCGGCCCGGCCACAAGAAGTGAAGAGAGGAGATGTGAAGAGAACTTGAGAGGCGTCTGCCTGAGCCAATTGTGAAGAATTTCTTGTGAGAGAAAGAGGGGAGGAGTAAAATCGCTCCTGGCCAAGATTCCCCTGCAGCCCGTGGTGCAGCCCATGGTGGAGCAGGCTGTCCCCCTGCAGCCCATGGAGGCCCACGGAGGAGCAGAGATCCACCTGCAGCCCGGGGAGGACCCCACACTGGGGGAGGTGGATGCCTGAAGGCGGCTGTGGCCTGTGGAGGGCCTGCACTGGGGCAGCTGTTCTGGAGGGACTGCACCCTGTGCAAAAAAAATGACCAGTGCCGGAGCAGTTCGTGAAGGACTGGAGCAGGGGAGGAACGTGAGGAGTTCTTCCCCCAAGGAGAAAGGAGTGGCAGAAAACAACGCGTGATGAACTGACCATAACCCCCATTCCCTCTTCGCCCCTGTGCTGCTCAGGGGGGAAGGAGGTAGATATAATTGAACCTAAGTTAAGCCTGGGAAAAGGGAGGGGTGCGGGGAATTTGTTTTTTTGTTCTCTTTCTCATTATCCTGCTTTGGTTTTGTAATAATCAATTGAAATAGTTTTCCCCAAGTCAAGTCTGTTCTGGCCTTAACGGTAACTTGAACGATCTCTCCCTGTCATCTCAAACCTCCAGGTTTTTGTTATATTGTCTCTCCTCCATTCTCTTGGAGTGTGGGGAGAGCAAGTGAAAAATCGTGTAGCTTGGTCCCGAGCGGGGCTAAACCACAACACCAACACTGATTCAAAGCACACTGTAATCTGTACAAAGATTTCTATGCATTAAACAAGCTGTTGGGTCAGTATCTTAAAAATAAGACTATGTTTTCATTATGATACCAATATATTATCAGTGTAGGAGAGCAATGGTTGCCAAACATTGTGTTGCAAACGCAATGATAAGCCAGTGAAACATGGGAATTAAAATAAGCACTAGAAAGTTGTACTTAGTAAGGAAAATTACCATTTAAAACAACAGAAAAGAATATTTGAAGAGAAAGAATATTTGACGAGAAAAAAAAATCAGAAATAAAGGAAGCTTTTATATTAAAGAGAATTTTAATTCAAAGGAAAGAAATCACTAGGTATAACAATATTCTGATAAGTTCAATTCTCACCAGAAAGTCAATCATGAAAAAAACCTGAATAATCACTGGGAAGGATAAAGAAGGTCATAGCACAGTCCATACCGCTAAATTAATTTCTCTTAGTCTCAAGGAAGCTGTGAGAGCTTTCCAAATACTTATTGTAAATAGCACACTCCCTTCCCATCACATAATATCTAAAGGTCAGTGGTGTCCCCAAGTCAAATCTCCCTAAGTTTCCATAAACTAGTTTTGGCTGACTTTTTATTTTCTAAATTTCTTGTTACTACTAGATGCTGTCTTGACATTCCTGAGGTCTAAACTCTTTAGCAGTGGAAGAGGTGCAGCCTAAGAACAATACATGCTTCTCCCCTGCTCCTAATCTAAAGGGTCTGCTGCTGACAGAAAAAAGGATTTACACTAGTTGGTATCTGTGAAAAAGGAATGAGTTCTTATGTTGCTGTAGGTTTTTAAGAAGTGCACATTTGTTGACTATGAAATGGATAATAGCCAACAAACATATTTCATATAATCAGATACAAACATGTAATTCTCACTGTTCTGTGCTTGTTTAGGACTGGTGGTCTAACAGTGAAAGGTTGATCACTCATCATCAATTCCATCAGCTCTCCAACCCCCTACCTTATTTGCTAAACATGGACAGCATCTGTAATATTTAAGACATCTGTGTTTAAATAAGGCTTTGGCTTTCTCTCAACATGCGTTTTCATCATACTTGACCCTGCACTAAATCTGTAGCAGCAAATCTCATTTTGCAAACATAGAACACAGGAGCACTGTAAACTCAGCCAAATGCGAAAACAAAGCTTAAGGAGATACATTTCTATGCAAATACACTTAGCTCCAGAATTAGCAGAGGCAACATAGAAAGTTCTTGGCTGAGTGCATCCATTTAAAAAGAATTTTTTTTCCAGAGTTCATTCTAGTGCTAATATGTGTCTCTCAACTAATGCTGGAATGTCAGTCATTAGATGGGAGAGAGAAAACATTCAGGATGTCCCAGACAAACTACATTGGCACAGTTATGTTAAAACTGTGGAATTTTTTTGCAGTGAAGTCTGAAATTTATGAACCCTCAAACTCTTCATTAGGAACAGCAGGAAACGGCAGACTATTATTATCTTTTATCTTAGACTGTAAGTTCTCTGGGAGAGGTATTGCCTTTTTGTGTGTGTCTTTGGCTGAAATTTGGCAGAACAGAAGCCTCCACCTGCTTCCTGCCCAGGCCTCATCTGTGACCACTGGGTCAGTCAAGGGAGAATTTGCTACTGGCTTCAATGGACAACGAATCAGACCCTTCAGTAATATAGAATAAGAACAATAATGCTCAGGGAGTAATACCTGAACAGAGTGCCTCATAAGTTCTTCATGTTTACTCCCAGGATAAAAATGATTTGAAAGTGTCTCTCTTGTCAATCTGGATCCTAGAGGGACAGAGAGGCAAACCAGACAACCCAGAAACCAGCTGTTTTACACATGTGTATGTGAATTGTTGGAAGCACAGGGCTGTCATTTTTCAAGTAACATGGAAATTCAATTTTTTTTTCAGCAAATGAAATGGCATAACTAAGCAATATTTTTAAACTGAACTTTTCTTGGACAGTATAAATAAAAAGTAATAGCATCCTGACTGTACATTTTGAAACCTTAAGTGGAGAGAGCTCCTTTTCAAGGAAAATCAGAAATTCTTTCTGCCAAGTAGTATCAGCAATGGTGTGGAAGGCAAGACACTGGTTTCACAACCTTCTTGGCCAATGAGGTAAATCTGATCTATCCTAGTCTGTGTATCTCTTTTAGGAAGATAAGCTGGGCTGGTAAAGAGGAACACTTTCCAGCCTTTGTCTGTTCTGAGGCAGGTCAGAGTTCTGGTGAAATTTGACTGTTTCCAGCTCATCAGACGAATGCATCAGGTAGTTCCTTACTTCAGTACGCTCCTTACCAAAGACTCTGTGGCCACCACAAATCCAGTTCTGTAAATTATGAACCAAAAGAGGCTCCCTGCAAGCAGCTTATTAGTACTCTCTGCAATGAAGAAAGCAGCAGGTTCCCTCACCTGACTGAAGGAAGCAACATGTGCTGAAATTGTCAAACAGATTTGAGAAGACCTATTTCCCTTCAAATCAACTATGAGAGGACATGGGGCTGCTTCCTTACCTACTAGAATTGCTTGTGTTGTTCTACAGCTCACTAATAGTGGTTGTCTCTGGTTTCAACTTGGCTGCACCTAAAGTAGTGCCTGTAGGTTTCAGCATAGTTCTCCATTTAAGAGGCTGGAGCTAACGAGCCGTGTGGTGCGTCTGCACAGCCCAGTGCTGCTAACCCCCGTGAAAGTGGAGATGAGTTAAACAGTCCTGCACTGCCCGTGCTGGTGACAATACCTGGTCCTGCCATCTCAGAACAGCATCAGCATGGGGACATCTGCACAGCTGTCCTGGCTGCGCAGAGCACCACACGGCTCTTACCCCGGTTTCAAACAATCAGTTTGTGAGATCATAGCAGTGTTAGAAGAAATCAAACTCATTACTGCTTCTGTATACTTTTCCCCCCTTGAAAAGGAAGGAACAGCTGAGGAGGTTGAGAAGAGAGAAGGCTCAGGGTGTGTTGATGTGTGAGCACGGATGTGCGAGCACAGGAATACGGCCGGGGCTGCGGAAGGGGGCGGTTGGTTGCACTTCGAACTGACCAAAACGCGAGAGCTGCGCTGGAAAATTAAACCTCCCCTCAGATCTCCCGATTTATCGGAGGCCTGCCACATGGTTTTCGGGCTGTTTTCCACAGCAGCCACTGTGTGGCAGAAGAGATCAAGGCTCTGATTTTCTGAGGCGGTCAGCAGGGGAAGAGCGCAGCCCGCGGCCGCCGGCGTGGGACAGGCGCCATCTTGTCCGCTTGCGGTGGGGGGGTGTGGTGTGTCGCGACCCAGGGCGCCGGAGCCGGGGACGGCTGGAGCAATAACAACCGCTAGCCGAGGAAGTCTGCCCTTAGCTGACAGTTAATTACTTTTAAAGGTGCGAAAGTAGCCAGGTGAAGGCAGATGGTTCAATTAACGGGCAGACCCAATAGGTGGTATGAGTTTCGCTGCCGAGGGCAGCGCGGTCCGACGCGGCCCCCTCGGCCCATCGGGGAGCGGTTTGGAGGCGGGCAGGGGCCGGAGGAGTCGGCGAGGTGTGGGGCTGGAAGGGGGCTTGTGGGGTCTGGTCAGGCTGGTTCTGAGCAGAAAGAGCTGCCTGGGCGTGGATGTGCAGGACAGCCAGGCAGAAGGATCAAAACAGAATTTGAAAATAATCCCCTCAACAGAGGACAATAAATAGAACTCCAGGGACTTCCTGTTGGCGCGACGAGAAAAATTAAATGGCTTTTCCTCTCTTACAATCCAAGTTTCCTTAAACAGAAAACTTGTTGATCCATATTCACAGCATTGTAGGGAGCCCTATTTTTAGCAAATACTAGATACTCTGAAAAAATATGCTTTCAGAGCATCACAGTTATTAACAAAGTCAGATTGAACTTAGCACAAGACCTGAAAATAATACAGAAAGGTTAATGTGTGTGGTTCCTGCTAACTTGAAACAAAATATAGTCCTAAAATTACATTTTAATTTTAAATTTTATTGTCCAGCCAATGCATAACAAGAAATAAAAATAAATCCTTTTGTTTGGGATTGACTAAAATGTTTTCAGTTCTACCCAACCAAAATTATTTTCCATTTGTTTAGTTTGGCCACTGAACTGAAAAGCTAGAATGTCATTATCCGCACGTAACAGCAAAAAAAAAGACATCCTAAGGACAAACAGGGTTTTAATTAGCTCCACTTCAGTATTTGAGATCAATGCTGAATGGAATTACTGGACAGAATATTTCTGTCCCGATTGGGAGTTTAAATGAAAAAATGTGGGGTTTTTCATGTTAATTTTGAATTAGATACTAAAAGTTTCATAAGTGAGTCAGGACTTCTTTGAAGTAATCATCACATACGTAGAGAGAAAAGATGGTGCCGGCTTAATGTGCTTGTAGACAACAGAAATAAACAGTTGGGTAATACAAAATAAGGGACAAATATGATTGTTTATGATGTAGTGTGAGTAATAAAGAACAGTCTCAGCACATTTGCTTAAGTATGGACAAACCGAAAGACAAAACCAAAACAGAACAATCCAAATCTACCTCTCTTAACTAAAGCCATTGTGTCAGAACACACTTCAGGCAATACAGGACTGTGTTTAGAGGACAGTGTTGAACATAACCATGGGAACAATTGATGCTGAAATCCTAGACTACAAAAAAAACCCAAAAGCACACAACCAACCATATGGATTTGAAAAAGTTTCAGGAAACATGATTGAAATTTTAAGCAAATGTTTTTGATAGAAACTCATGAAAATTAAAAATTTAAGGAATGCAAATGTAATTATTCACTTCTTATTTGCTCATTGTGGAAATGTTTAGAAATTCTATAATGGATCTGTGCCTTATACCTTGTCTGGAGAAGACTTCTGTCTTAATAAAGCTCTGCTACATTTCAACAGCCAAAATGTTTGTCTTCCATTTCTTGTGGTGCAGTCTTACAGAACTGTGATACTAGTCCTGAAAGGCCACATGCATATAGCCTGGCTTTTATAAAACATGTAGAATGTATTTCCAGCATATGAACGTGGGCATTAGTCTCAGTGGGGTTACTTAACTTACTAAAAAAAATTGATTAAGCTGGCCTAATAGAATAACTGCCTGTGTAAGACTGTAAGTCTCTCGCTTCTACAAGCAACAACTTTGCACTGGTTACAGGTTAAACAGGTTTGTGACTAAACAGGAAAGAAGAACTGTGAGAAAGCTTAAATGTTGGTCAGCTGAAGACAGTATCACTGCAAGAAATGACAAGACTGATCCTACTTCCTTGGACATCTGATATCTGGCTGAACTTCAAAGGAGAATTTTGGGTGTACATGGAATGAGGAACCAGAGTCCATCTGTCTATGGCCAAAGGAGTCATAAACAGCCAAAAAGAACAAACAAAAGATCCTCAAGTAAGAAAAAAACCCCAAAGTTATTCAGATTTACTAAGTTCACAAAGACCGATTCATTCATGCGATCTATGGTCCTATCAAATTGCTAGTCCTTGGAGACTGGTTTTCATTATGCACTGCAAACTGAAAAACAGAGAAGCACTTCATAAGCAGTCATCAGTCTGTACCAAACTTCTGCTCATTTATTCAGCTGCATCTCAATTTTGATACTATAGAATTTGACACAGAATCTATGAACTACTGTAAAATCTACTAGGGAAAAAAAAAAGAAAAAAGAAATGCTATTCTTATGATTGCAAAGACAGACATGGATATATAAACCAAGTGTGTCAGCTTCCTAAGTCCATAGCCAGCCAAAACCAGTAACACTAGGAGGGTGAACTTGACCTCTGCATGTCAGTGGCTTGTTTACATTTTTCCTGGTAGGTTTCAAAGTCAGTATTCATTGCTTACTTCCACTGTTGGTCGTTCAAAGAGATGAGTCTTTCAGGAGTTTGTATCCCAGGACAACCTGCTTCCTTTGATGAGCGACTTCCTCTTGTTAGCTACTCAAATTTTTTTTGAAAAGGCAGAATTGACAAAGCTTGATTTTATTTATGTTGTTGATGATTAGCTTGTTTCCTGGATCATATCTTTCTGCAGCACCAGTTGAATTGTTGCCTCAAGTTAGCACTTTGAACAGGGGCTCCAGCATCAGGTCTAGATACTGAGCAGGTTTTTTTTCTGCAGACTCGTATAAGCATATCAGCCAGTAGATATGTTTCAATCCATTGTTTTCTCATAGAAATATCTTCCAACTTGAGTATAATACAGGTTGTATATGTTGCTGCCCTTTCCCATGGCATGTTTGAGAGGCTGAGCTTATGGCTGATTAGAGCTGTGTTTGACAGGGTTGGCTGTAAAATCTATACTTTGTTATGAACTGTAGCACCGTCATCACCAGCTGCAGGTGAAATTCTCAGTCCTGATCATGGGTGACACACTAACTAAGCAGGAAGCAATGTAAGGGCTCGTATGGATAAGAAATGAGCTGTTTTCTCCTGAGAAACAGCTGCAGCTCTATCTAGGCTGAATGGAAATGAAGTCAAAGTGTGTCATTAAACCACCTTTCGTATCAGTCAGCCATAAAAGGAACATGCTGGTATCAGGTGGGAAAGTGAGGCATTTCCAGGTACCTTGCCTTCCCTAGCCATTCCAGCACGTCAGCCTAAAGCTTGACATCAGATTGGGATACAATATTCACTTGTCAGGAGCTGTGGGAGAAACTATTCATTCCATCATGTCTGGATATCCAAATGTCTCCACTTTCAGTTGTTAAAGCTTTGATTCTGGAACATTAAAGAAAAAGCCTTTCAGTACCCTTATGGACTCATGACCAAAACTAGCAACAACAGCAATTATGCAGGGAATTGTTTGTTTCCCAAGAAGCTAGAACAGCCCCAAATGTAGCATGTGTTTGGTATATGCGTTCAGGGTCAGCATTTGCATTGTGACCTCATCTGCCTGAAAGTGTTGTAAAATGTATGTATTTTTTAAAATGCAATAAGGTTGATGAAAAACTTGGTCAGAGCTTGTCTCTTCCCTTTGCCAAATGATCCAGGACTTGCTATCCTGAAGCATCCAACACCAAGGATAGGCTGATGATTTCTGCTGGACTCAGAATTCTGTACCATTCAGGAAAGAGATGCCTGGATTTTCTGGCCCTGTTTTCTCCTGCCTTGCATCTGTTTTGTCTGCAGAATCTGTCTTTGCCAGCTGCCATGTCTGTGAGGTCAGAACCTGGAATTTTCTGGCTCCAGGCACTTCTAGTGACCCCTTTGCATACTGACCAGCGCACGTTTGCCTTTCAGACAGGTTAGTTAACTTAGTTAAAATCCTCCTGCCTCCAGGCAGACTCCAAGCCCTACAATGTGATTAGTTTTCATACCCCTCCATATATTTCCTACCTGAGCAGACTCTTCTGGAAGTATTTCTTTGCAGATGGGAGTCTCGAGAACAAAGCACTGGTCACCGACCTGCACTAGCTGTGTTATTTTAAGAGGGTGTGTGGTTTGCCTCCATTTGAGGCTGTGTAGATGCATCCACAATTAGCACATACAGATAGTCTCACTGCAGTGATCTGTTTCACTGTTCAGGACAAAAGACAGTGGTGGTTCAAGTGGGAACTGGCTTCCTCACCTGTTATTCATGTATATGTTCTGGTGATGTTCAGCTTTGCTACTTCACAAAAGGAAGAAAGAAAAAAAAATCACAAGGAACCTCAAAAACCTCAAGGATCTCTGTCACTTCTGCACCTCATCTGACCTTCAAGCAAAATGTTTCATACAGGCAGGCCCAATACTTCACCTGGGTCAGTAGGTTTTCAGAAGCCTTCCAATGTGGGACCTGGTAATCCCACCACACTTGCACTGTGAAATGTAAATTACACTATTCAGAACTTCTAAGGTGCCACATTACAAGAGCAGCAAACCCAGGAGCATTGAGGTAGAATTAAGATAACATTTGCCTCTTAAGTACAAAGGATCTTGAGGTTAGCATCTCTGTTAAGTATCCAAACACCAGCATGCACTTGGAAAATAAATAAAAAGCTAAAATTCTTGGAAGGATGGACAAAACCCATCATTTCTTTTCTATATACAGTATTCAGTGTATGAATGTCGTCTACCTGGACTTCTGTAAGGCCTCTGACACGGTCCCCCACAACATCCTTCTCTCTAAATTGGAGAGGTAGGGATTCGATGGGTGGACTGTTCAGTGGATGAGGAATTCATTGGATAGTGGTCAACAGCTCAATGTCCAGATGGAGGTCGGTGACAAGTGGTGTCCCTCAAGGGTCCATACTGGCACCAGTACTGTTTAACCTCTTCATCAATGACATATTGGGATCAAGTGCACCCTCAGCAAGTTTGCAGAAAACACCAAGCTGAGTGGTGTAGTTGACATGCCTGAGGGACAGGATGCCATCCAGAGGGACCTGGACAAGGTTGATAAGTGGGCCCGTGCAAATCTCATGAGGTTCAACAGGGCCAAGGTGCAAGGTCCTGCACATGGATTGGGACAATCCCTGGTGTCAGTACAGGCTGAGGGATGAAAGGATCGAGAGCAGCCCTGAGGAGAAGGACTTGCGGGTGCTGGTGGATGAGAAGCTGGACATGGGCCACCAGTGTGCACGCGCAGCCTGGAAGGCCATTCATATCCTGGGCTGCATCAAGAGAAGCGTGGCCAGCAGGTTGAGGGAGGTGATTCTCCCCCTCTACTCCGCTCTGGTGAGATCCCACCTGGAGTACTGCGTCCAGTTCTGAAGCCCCCAACATAAGGACATGGACCTGTTGGAGCGAGTCCAGAGGTGGGCCACAAAAATGGTCAGAGGGCTGGAGCACCTCTCCTATGAGGAAAGGCTGAGAGAGTTGGGGCTGTTCAGCCTGGAGAAGAGAAGGCTCTGAAGAGATCTTATCATGGCCTTTTAATACTTAAAGAGTGGCTGTAAGAAAGATAGGGACAGACTTTTTAGTAGGGCCTGATGCAATAGGATGAGGGGTAATGGTTTTAAATTAGAAGAGGATAGATTTAGACTAGATGTAAGGAAGAAATTCTTCAATATGAGGGTGGTGGAACACTGGAACAGGTTGCCCAGAGAGGTGGTGGATGCCCCATCCCTGGAAACATTGAAGGCCAGGCTGGATGGGGCTCTGAGCAACCTGATCTGGTTGGAGATGTCCCTGCTCCTTGCAGGGGGGTTGGACCAGGTGGTCTTTAAAGGCCCTTTCCAACCCAAAACATTCTATGACTCTATGATTCTATGAAATATATAAAGAAAATTAGTATTTCAGGAAGCCTTAATGGCTTCACTAGACATGGAAAATCTTCCTCAAACAGACGTACTGTTATGAATTACAGAGTTTATCAGCCTAATGATGATACAGTTTACTGTAAGTCTGCACTTTCAAAGGGAAACCATATGTTGAATGGGAAAGAGTGGAAGCCTAACGTAAATGAAGATAAGGCTGTTTATTAAGCTACGTCGATGGGTATTGTGTGGGTGAACTTTCTGTTACATTATTGTTAAGGGTTATATAAATTCTAATTGGTATGGGCAAACAAATGTACAGACACTGAGTATAACATGATTTAAGTTAACTGTCAGTTGACAGTTCTGGGAGATAGTGGGACCAGTACAACCAGGTGCCGAACACCCATGGCATCAAAACCTTGTGTAGTTCCCACGTTCAGATATATGAATAATGCAAGTTTCTAAGGAGCGAGGAGGAAGAGAAGCTGATAGTAATTTTTTTTCCACTGCTCTTGGAAATTTTATGTTGCAGAAAGAGTGTTGAATAGTGGATCACAAGAGGAAGTCACGTTTCCAGCTGTTCCCTAGAAGTTCCAGAAGCTTGAGTCTAGAAAATGTCATCCTGCTGGGTCCTGGGAGCTCTAACTGAGGGTGCATGACTACGTCTGTCAGTCTCCTGTCTTGCTGATTGACTGCCGCGCTTCCTTGGAGTTGCAGTCTCCTTGGACAGAGCAAGTTCTAAGAGAGGACAATAAGGCCTTTGAGCTACAGCTCCCATGGGAAGAGATGGGAGTTTTTCCAAACTGAGGCTTTTTGTCTTTTGGCTAAAAGACTAGTTCTGAGTACTTAATTAGTTAATTTAAAAGAAAACAAGGTTTTCCCCAGAAAGCAAGCCTTTTGTTTTAAAATGTGCATTTAATAAAGATCTAATTTTCCGCCAAAACTGTTTCAACCAATGCTGGGAATTATATTCCCTGACAAAACTACTTGAAAATGGATTTCATAATGTAGAGTAAAATCCAGACAATTTTTTCCAGATGACTTTAGAGTCATGTTGTTATTATTCCTAAACTAAACATGATAAACCTAGGAAATGCAGAATTAAGGTTAATGAAAATCTAGCACATTACAGATATGGAAAATACATCATCTGAGCATGAAAATTACTTTAGTCTCTGCCATCTCATACTGTAACCTGATAGTTATGAAAAAAAAAGTTTTACTTGGTTTGATTTACTGCAGAGCATCCTAAATCAGCCAGAGCTCACTGAATGATTGAATAGTTTTCAGAAATACTTGGTATTGCCAGAGCAGCACAAATGTGTAGCCACGCTCAGCTCTGCTGCTCATCTGTCAGTTGCCTGCTACCTTTTGGGCTTCTTGGTTCTTCCCTGAGCCTTACTCTGTACACAACTATCTTGCACTCCTTCTACCAGTTCCTTCTACAGGTAGCTGTATATTGATACAGATACACATAAAACAAATGTGTAAACTCACACAGAGAAGCACACATCAGCACAAAATATATTTTCCTTAGGAATCGCATAGCATTATAAATTACTTTTCAAAAGTAACTTTATTGGCTTCAAAGGGTCGTTATCGCCATAGAAAAGGGGCCCTCTTAAAACGTCTCCTTCTCAGCCCTTCAAGGGAGTGTAAGGACCACCTTCCTTGGTCTCATTGGTGGAGTAAGACAAATGCCTTCTTACAGCAGTTGCTCAGCTGATGTGAATTTCGACCTCAACTCTGTCCACAGTAACTGGAGGTGGAAGCCATTTTCAAAGAGAGGAGTTCTTCTACAGGAGTTTTGATTTACTGGGAAGTGAAAAAAACAAACATTCAATTACAATGTGGTTTTGGTCTGTTGTTTGACCTCTCTAGACTGGTCTCCAGTGACTGAATGCGGCGAGAAGCTGTTAGTCTTTTCTACCCCCTGCCCCATAGTGTATTTTCAGTTCCATCTTTAAAATTCTTTCTTGTTTGTTTTGTTTGAATGAGATACAATATTTTAAAACAAAGACTTGCAGATCTGAGCAGTTCTCAGTGCTTCACACGCAGACCTCAGAACTACTCGTGGCCATTGACATTTTTATTTATATAAATACTCATTCCAAGGCAGAAGGTCTGAGTAATTAGAAAGCAAGTCTTTAAAGAAGATCTACTGCATATTCATTTTCATCTGTAAAAATCTGCATTCATTATTTCAGCCATGATTTTTTTTTCATTGCTGTAACACAACCTGTGCATTTTAAAAACTTTTTGTGCCCAGAGCAAAACTCACAAGATCAGCCAAGCAGAGGTTGTTAGAGCACCTAGCAACGCCGCACAACAAGTGTGGATGAGGGAAATTGTTAGCTGTGTTAAACAACTTACAAAATTAATTAGAAGCTTACTAAGGCAAAGCATGGTTATCATAATTGGCCTTTGTCCAGAGCATACAGTTTATAGTAATTACGTATTCAGTATCAGCTAAAAATTATTTGTTCATCAAACAAGAACAAAATGTTTACTTAAGTTAGAAACTAAAGACAGAAAGGGCACATGGGATTTTATGTCAGAATTCTTGCTGAAATTGATTTTTAAAAGTTTCTATTCTATTCTGCTCAGCATCTGTGAGAGTATCCGGGGTTATTCATGAGGCAGGTGCTCAAATGATGTCACAGTTAATGTTTAGCATCATTTTCTCAGGTCAAATCCTTTCACACCCTTTTTAAACAAAAAGTTGGCATTAGACCACACGATATTGCAAAAGGAGTCAAGATTATATGCCGTTCACACAATGTCACATTGCCAACAGGAAGCTCTGTAAAAGGAAAAAAAAAAAAAAAAAGGTTTCAATGTGTAAATTAAGTGTAATAAAGTACCATAATCAGAAAATCAACATAAGACATGGTAGGCCTGGTCCTGTTATACCAGGACTTGTTTCAGAATCAGCAAAGGGCTGCTTGTGCGTCAAACTCTTGACAAATATGAGTGAGCACAGAAGGGCTTTGAAATTCCAAATGCACTTAATCAATTTCATCTGGAAATACAGACTGTACTGTAAATGTGAACAAGTTGGACTGAAATGTAAACAAATTCATTTTAAAAGTCTCTGGTGGTGCTGCTTGAGTTTCCAGATGTTCGTTACAGTACCTTTAGTGAAGATTAAGCAAAAGCTACCTTCTTAAACTTTACCTTATACATGTGTCCCATTAATACAGAATGTGGGACTTTTTAATGATGACCTTCTACATGTTAGTAAGTCAAAACACATTTGAGTGCAAAGCAGCCAGCAGTTCACCAACTTAAGGCAAATCCAACTTTAAACCAAGGACAGAAAACCTTTTCTTGTTACCAGTGTTTTGTTCCACATTATTACATCGCTCTTCACTCTGACTAAATTCTTGCCATCCCAGTAGACAGAAATATCAGATTCCAGCTGCTAAGTGAAAAATCATAGAATCATAGAATAGTTAGGGTTGGAAGGGACCTTCAAAGGTCATCTAGTCCAACCCCCCTGCAAGAAGCAGGGACCTCCCTGACTAGATCAGGTTGCTCAGAGCCTCATCCAGCCTGGCCTTGAACGTTTTCAGGGATGGGGCTTCCACCACCTCTCTGGGCAACCTGTTCCAGCGCTCTACAACCCTCAGTGTAAAACTTTTTTTCCTAATATCTAATCTAAATCTATCTCCCTCTATTTTAAAACCATTACCCCTCATCCTATCACAACAGGCCCTACTGAACAGCCTCTCCCCATCCTTCCTGTAGGCCCCCTTGAGGTACTGGAAGACCGCTATCAGGTCTCCCCGGAGCCTCCTCTTCTCCAGGCTGAACAGCCGCAACTCTCTCAGCCTGTCCTCACAGGAGAGGTGCTCCTTTCCTATGAAAGAGAAGGTACCATGGCATGAGACTTAAGATGAAAATAAACAAATTAAAAGCATTTTCCCTGATTTCAGTATGGTCCTGCTTGTTTCCAGGAGAGAGATCTGGAACAAATTCCACGCCAGTTGTATACCACCATGATTTTATTGCAGGCATCTTTATCTTGTTTCATTAAATGCCAGTGTTAACAACTAAACTGATGAAGGTGGGCTTGGACAGTGCTACAGGAGCTTCCAAAATAAGATCAAACCAGCACTTACTAAACCTTTTCAATAGCACTTTATAAACCCATATTTCTGGCTGGTGGCCTGACCAGGAGCCCTGTGCGTACTTGGCACGCCCTGTGCAATGAAAGGCGCCCAAAGAACGTGTGATGAGGCCCCTGGCTGAGGAAGTCAATGACCCTTTGTTGTAGCTTTTTGCTCATACCTGATGTAATGGAAAGCTTTTACAAAACAATATCTATGGGCTAGAACAGACAATAAGGCATTAATGGATTAAACACATGATACAGAAGCTGTGTTTGCTGAAAGTTGTGCTTTATTTTAATACTGACATCTTTACTCTGTGGACCAATTCTGTATCAGAAATATATAGTTATTCAATGGGTGAATTATATAAGGTTATTTTCTCATCATCAGTGAGGTAAGTGCTTTACATTCCCTTTACAAAATTAAGTTTTTGTTAGTTTTAATTCAGAGAACTGCCAAATTTTCATGAAAGGATTAAACAGCCAGACTAAAAGAGATATTATTTTAATTTCACTAAAAACTTTTCCTATGTCACTTTTGGACTGCTAGTAAGACTCTTCCACAGGCCAGCAAACTAAAGAGGTAAAGAAAACCACCTTTTCATTAATCTTCAGCAATAATCAAACTTTTAAGATATGCAGGTTCATCTGAGCACATTATTCTTGCTTCAGTATTTTATGGAGACATCAACATACTGCTGGGCAGTCTAAAGAATTGAAGCAGGTATTTTCTATCTGAAACTTCCTTCTCATCTGTGATGACGTGAGTATTCAGTTCATCCTCAGCAGATACAGAGAACAGTCATTCTATGTCCTCCTTTTCAACAGATGTTGCATATTAGTATATTAGAAGTTTATCTTCATGCTTTCTCTTTTCCAGCTTAAAAAAACCCCAGTACCTTCTTACTTCTACCAGTACTTCTTACTGACAGGTCATGTTTTCTTGTTCTTAATCTTATCGTTTCCTCTAAACTCTCCATTTTGTCTGTATCTGTCTTGAAAGATGATTACTGCAGCTTGACGCCGTCCTCCAACTGGGGCTTTCCCAGCACCAAGTGAAGCAATGCATAGCTCAGTGTCATCTGTGCAAAACTCAGTTTCAGGATGGTATTTCCTTTTGCAACACTAGCATATTGCCAGGTCAAATATCTTTATTATTCTGAAGCACAAAATACCAACTCACCCTCTGAAAATGTGCACTGTACCCATTTTTTGCTCTCAGTATGAACCTCCAGAAATTACTATGCTGTAGTTTTGCCCTTCCAACAACTTCCAACAACAGGCTAATTTATTACAGACATCAGGAAATGTTTCAGTGTTTTTAAAGTAAATGTAATTTGGGAGGCCTGCAATCAACTTGGATAAACATCAATTAAGCAATTAACCTCAGCACCCTGAAAGATTCGCCCTGACGTGATTGCACACTCAAAATTGAACAGCCTACAAAGAATCAGTGCCATGGTGTCATACCCCCATGGCTGGGCTGGCGGTACCAGGACGTCCCTTCCTTTCTGGCTGAGAGTTGGCCGAGTCTGTAGCGTCCCCATACGTGACTTCATGAATGTGATACGGAGCTATGCCCCCTTTGCACTTCACGTTATTTTGCACCTTCTTTCTATGTTTACAACCCATATAACAAAAAGATCTGCTGCAGAAGCGGTGGACAGCCGTTTCCGTGGAAGTACTCAGTATAGCCTTGTGGGGCATGTGTGTCTGGAACTGAATATCCAGCTTGATATTTATAGAGGAAGATGCCAGCTTCACTGAGCGAGATGTTATGAGTTCTGGCTCCCTGGGCAAAATGTGCTGTTCAGCTGTGTGGGATTTGAAGAAAGTGTCACGTTCTTTTTTTTGGATGGCTTTTTTTCTACTTACAGTAACAAGCTCACTCAACAACAGGACCACCTCTTATGATGCTGCTGCCAAGACCATTTGTCTCCCGGTCTCTGTGCGTCTCTCTCTCTCTATGTGCACGTGTGTATGTAAATGCAGGTATGATGCCAAGTAAGTGACAGGTCCAAGAGCTCCACAACATAAGGGTTTCTCCTCTTTGCCATCTCTGGCTCTTACTGATGTCCAGGCAGTTGGATGTCAGTTTGCAGCATAAACACAGTCCCAATTAGTTTCTCAGCTTTCACTCTGACTTTCTTTAATTGCGGTCAGTAGCCAGTGTGCTTTCATGAGGACCATGTGCTTTGCCTGTCATGGGATGGCCCCCAGATCCTTTCCCCATGAAGAATTTCTTTGTGGTAGTAATGCTGCTGTCTTTGTTTGTGCAGAGTACTGGCATGAGAAAACTCCCGTGTGGCTGTCCAGTCCACTGCAGGTTTTACATCTTCATCAAAATGCTGAGCATTATCTTAGGTTGTGCCATTTGCTGCGGCATAGGGAATCACCATGGGTTTTCTTCCTAGGACCTCTTCATTAGTGTTGCATGTCTTTATTTTTTAATCTTCTTTTCTTCTTTTACATACATTCCGTCATAGCCTTAGTAATTTTGCAGGAGCTTCTGTGAGCTGGATGACTGCCTCTGCTTTGCAAAGTCTAGTGGTTTTATCGCAAATTAAGGATACGGTTTGTAGTGTCACAGTTTCTTATCTTAGTTTCCAGGTATGATCTGGTGTCTTCTTGGGGCCTCAATGAACTCCTGAAAGATTGCAGTATAGTTCACCTTCTCATTCAAAAAGCGTGAATTTAGTAATTTTTGCTTTTACATGTAGTGTCGTCCTTACAGTTCTCTAAGATGGTTTCATAGACAGCCTGAGTTAATATCCATTCATTAGAAAATAGATATCAGTTAAGGAGTAGTAAAAGCCTCAAGTGCCACATTGTAAGGTGTGCTCTCAGGATGCTGGGGCCCCCAAATACCAGGCTTCCCAGATTTTCAGACTCCTACTTCCCTGGGCAGGCTTTGAAATGACTGCAACCTTTATGCATTGCAGATTCAGAATCTTTCAGATTCTTTTTAGTGACAGATTCTGTGATGTTCCAAACTCTCAGAATTCCATCCTTTGCACTAAGATTTGCTGCATAGCTCTGCTTGGCTATGTGGTTGTAGTACCTGTACGGCTGGCACTGCGGAACTCCTTAAATCCCAGGCGGGAGTTGCTGGGCTAATTGTTTAGCAGATGCATTTTCAAGCGTGTATTACTGACTCTCCCGTAAAAGACTAAGGATTGCAGAAACTAGAAATCACTCTGTTGAACAAAAGCAGTTCATTGGAACATTTGCAAGCTTATTATTAGAAACTATGTGTTATGATTTAAGTCTCATGCTTGGCAAGAGAGTTGGAGAACAAAGTCATTTGATTTGGCACAAAATTCATGCAGTATGGGTAGCAGCCATTCACAATTTGATGTAGCTCTGCTGTGTCTCAGTTTTGACTCAAAAGGCCCACCAGTCAAAGAATAATCCCAATTTCATTCTTGTCTTTCCCATTGTTTCTTTTAACAGCTGTGGACACCTTCTGGGAGAAGGAGACACCCTTGGACTGAAAGCATCGCATTGTTTTGCACAGATTGTTGAACAACCTCAAACACTTAACTATTTCCAGGACTAATCAGCCAGGGTTGTATTTGAACTTGGTAGAACTACAACTCAGTAACCAGTTCTACATCCTTCCAGACCTACCCTTCCTGTAAATGCTTTGCAACCTTCACTTCTGACAACCTATATAATTTTTACTTGGCATATTGCAGACAAACATGCAATACAACATGAAAATGAAACCAAAATTCACATTTTAGATCAAATTCAGTCAACGAAAGAAGTTATTAAACATCCTCTAGAGAAAAACAGTTATTGAATGAATACTGCATGAAGGAAATTCAGTCTCACTCAAAGTAAATACGGACAATTTATTTGCATTGCCCAAAGTCAGAAATGCAGGAGCTCAAATGAAGAAAAAACAAACATCTGAAAAAAATCATTGCTGTTTTAACTCTTTGAGGTATTTAGTAACATAGGTAAAGGCATATAGTACTGTATTTTAATTAATTAAGCAATACATTTTATATATTTATTGATTTAGGTCTCTTCTGTAAGGTAAGAATGAATTATCTTTGTTGCATCACATGAAGAAATGGACTTGGTATTGGTGTTGAAGACGAATTAATTTATTTTTTTTTCTGAGTTCTACCCTTTTCTATTAGGGTCAAAATGGCTTCCCACTTGCAGCTCACAGACAGCTAGTTCAGAAAAATATAAAAGCAGTTTATTGTAGTGTTGATAAGGATCACAGTAAATATTCTTCTCTACCTCCCTCTTCCCTGCCACACCAAGAAATCCTATTTAGTAAGACAGATACAAACGGATGGCTTATTAGTTGATCATGAAGGCATATTTAATCAGGAAACACTAAAACTGAGAAAGCAAATCATGCATCTCCAGGGGTATGAAAGGCCATGCAGAATAACCCTGCATCAGTCCAGACTTGAGGTGAGAGTTCTTCTTTCCCATTTTCACGTAGGCTGCTGAAAGTGTGTTTCCAGCCCTGAACAGTTTTCTGAGACCCTGATGCAGCCTACTGAAGCCTTCCAAGGGATGAACAGCAGCAATCTTATTTTTTAGCAGAAGATTGCATATCCAGACTCCCAACTAAGAGGAGCTGGCTTGGATCTACCAATGCACAGTCCAGTTTATGTTGCACCAGCTGAGGATCTACACCTGAATATTGGTTTCACAGCTTGTTCTGCCAGAATTCCTGCTGAAGTGTTGATGCAGTTGGCATGGCTGACTGCTTTTGTTGACCAGGCTGGTGCTTTGATCTATTCATACAGAGACATTTGCAAACAGATTCAACATACATTTCTAAAGTGCAGGAGAAAGTTGTCATTCCTGTGACCTTCCAGGGGCTGATTGAAGGAAGTAAAACAGCTGGAAGTGTTTGACGGTGCTTTGTCTCTTAGGCAACTAAGAGAGGTGTGTGCAGGGAAAAGGAATGATGTGCTGATGAAATAAGGTAGCTGAGAACAAGCAGATGCCGTAAATGCCCACTCAGTTCGATTAAAATATCAGCACCTGCCCTATTTTTTAAAAAGTATTTGTAGAATTTTTACTCCCACAGCAAGGAGCAGTGTTGCTAAACAGAGAATACAGAATCCACGCTGATGTTACAATTCCCTCTCAATGAATTTTGGCATTGCATGCAGAGTTAATACCAGAAATCCCATTGTGGTATACTTTTGAATCCATCACACTTAAGGTTTTAATTTATACACACAATGCAATTTGTCCACTCTAAAGAATGGTAATCAGCAGGGTTGCATTTGGTCTACAAAATGCATAATGTGGAGAGACAGCAAAGTCTAACAAATCACAGCAAAGGACTGAAGCCTCAAAGATCCTCTTCTGCTCCCAAGATGTGCTTCACCTTAGCACAAGAGCTTGGTTAAAGTTCCCTAACATCACCAAGATTCTACTTCCTTGCCTTTGAAATTAGAGGAGTGTTTTAATACTGGTTTTTGCTGCCCTTTCTCTCTACATTTATCCAATTTTCCCTACTTTTCTTTTGTGGGCGTTCTGGCCAACTTTTTTCCCCGACACAGGCTTATCAGCTTGAGCCAGTCATGTTAATCACAAATGCAGATTGTCACAGTTTCATCCAGAATTCCTTGGGCTTAACTGTCCTATTCTTTAAAAAAAACTTCCCTCCAAAACTTTTGATTTGAGTCATTATCCAATCATCCAGTTTTGGGGAATGTTTGTGCAGTAAATCTAGATCCCCAGACTCACAACTCTCAATATGGTGTGTGCTGCAAAAGCAAGTCAGACTACCTGAAACTAAGCTAATTCCATTGCTGAATTTTTTTGTGTGTTCTCCAAAAATCACAGGGTAGATCTGAAAACAGATCTCACATCCTGCTCCCAAGGTTCAGGACAGTTTGTAGCTGTCAGAGTCAGTGCTCTGCCAGTGCAACATGGAGTTTTTAAACCGCAGTGCCCAATTAAATATAGCAAGGTTATGGGTTTAAAAAAGGCATTATTACTGCCTGTGAGCTTAATAGATTCCTGATTAGAGATACATGCTGGAGATTAGAAGGGGACTTGATGTCTGCTGCTACTGGTGATTATCTAAAAATGAAGCTTTTAAAGCATTTCTTCATACTAATCGTAATTAAACCTCTGTTTCTGCCTTTACAGTCAATGGTAATTTCAAGGTACTCAAAACTCTCTTCACATAGATCTTTAAACCCGCAGTACTATGAAACGCTAGCAAGTGACCAGCTCCATAGCATACTGCTCCAAAATACCCAAGCTTTAACGAATGCATCTTCAGAGGAACTGCGTGAGCTGCCTTGAGAACTAGGATTGCTGGAATCATGATCAGCGGGAATCTGAAAAGCTTCACTGCCCTGTGGCAGAACAGAGGAAAATGCAGCTGAGCCCCAGGGTCCTGAAGCAGCACAGCTTGTTTTCTCTCATTCTCTCCAAGGCCCACAATAATTTTGGAGCCCATAAGTCATGGCAGCCAAATTTGACTGATGGTAATAGAGAAGTCACAGATAATTTCCAAATGTTTCAAAAAAACCCAACACCGTTCAGGTAGACAAAGGAGAGCCAGCTCCCAGCTTCCCAGCTGAAGGAATAGCTGTTGTGAGCCCACTTCTCGTTAGAAATCAGAGAACCCATCTGGGAGAGAAACTCTGTAATTACCTGATATGCAGCAAAAAGATTTAGGAAGGTCTACCCCAATTTGCACACCAAAGTCAACCAGCCATGAGGGAGGAATCCATAGGGAATCGGGTGTAATTAGGTCAAGAGCTCAAAGGTCAATGAATGCAGCAGAATGAAGCATTATTTAAACACAAAGATGATGAATTCAGTCTCATGCCAGGGAAGTATTGAAAGAACCTAAGCAAATACCTAAATGCGTAATCATCTGTCTTAAGTCACACCAAATAAAAGCTTTGTCAATAGTTACAGGCACGTTACATTGTTTTTCTATAGCAATGTTTTTCAAAACAAAAGCGCTGCTTTTATTTCACCTCCTTCACTACATCCCCTTAATAAACCCCCACCCAAGCTGTTCTTACTGCAGGAAAAGGGGCAGATAAGCGTGTATAGTTCCACCTCAGTGTTTGAAGGATTAAGAAATACCAGTGCAGAGGAGACCCAGCCCTGTTCTGGGTGTACATGGCATTTTCTTCTGCTATGTATCACAAACTAAGAATTCACTCCTCTCCTATGACAAGTGACAAAGCTTGGCTATATTTAAAACTAACAAGTACATTCCTATGACTGTCATTTTTTCAAAGACTCCCAAGATCTTTCAATCAGTGCTCTGCCTCAGAGAAATCTGTGAGCCATACCATTCCTCCTATGGAAAATTTCCCTGTTTAGCTGCTCCATAACTCCAGAGAGTTTTGTAAGATAAGGATAAAAAAGTACAATATGATAACCACTCCTTTTGGGCATCTGGCAAGAGATTCCAGTCCCCAGGTTAATAAGTGTTTCCCAGATCATATATCCAGGAGGTACAAGCCTCCCTTTATCTCGAGGTGCAGCTTTTCATGACTCTTCCTTGAGCCTTCCTCGTCGTCTCACAGCACAGGTAACAGCAGCCAAGCAACCATATTGTCCTCAAAAGTCAGAAGGACAAACACCTTGCTACTTCTTATTACCCAAAATGATTTGCTAAGGAGGAGAAAGGCAAGCAAAGATACCCAGGTACACAAAAGAAGATACAACTGATTTGTCCCATTGTTGTATTCAGTGGTGGTAGACAACACAGAAATTCAGGGAGCTCCAAAAGAACCATCCCATC